>JABUQX010030642.1:0-42500 GCA_015478945.1 Trachelipus rathkii
ACAAACCTCCATCCTCAACAGAAGGATCCATGACATACACGATGGGCGCATCAGCGCCGTAATGAACCCAAATGCGGATCTTATACACTTCGCTCGCAGCAAGCAACACGTCCATGATCGGGAAGACCCCTTTCTGCATCATTGCCCTGAATTGTGCCTTCTTTTTACCTTCAAAAGAAATCCGATAACGTCGGGGGTTATCCATCAATTGCGAAACCAACCCCCGGCGAAGTGTCAGAGCATCAACGGGAAGCTGCCATTCCCTGTGCGGTTTATTCCCTTTTCCCTAAGTACAATCAACAAGCTGTCGAACAAGGAATCAGGTCCACCGTCCACTTTTTCCATCACTTCCAATCCCCTGGGCAATTCGTCCTCCGCGGGCTCCTCCTCAACAGGCAATTGTGCGGGAACCCTAGAAAGTGCGTCTGCCAATATGTTTTCTCTTCCAGGTCGATATCTGATTTCGAAATCAAATTCGGCCAAGTCATCCACCGTCCTTGCCAATCGACTGTCACTCATTTTCATAGTGTGAAGGTACACCAATGGGCGATGGTCGGTAAAGAGGATAAACTGGCGACCGTATAAGAATGCTCTTAAGTTCTTGACCCCCCATCGCAACCCCGCCAACTCTCGTTCAATGGCAGAATAACCCCGCTGCGCCGTCGAAAAAGTCATAGATGAAAACGCTATCAGTCGTTCCTCCCCTTTCTGCCTTTGGGTAAGGCACGCCCCTGCGCCCGTGCCTGAAGCATCCACTGACAATTCGAGCTTCTCAGCTCCCAAGGTGTAATCCGGGAACGTCAAGTTCACATCTCGTGCCATCTCTTCTTTCAACCTTTGGAAAGAAGTTTCCATTTCCTTCGTCCATTTGACGGGTGGATTCCCCTTCTCTCCAGTCACAGCGGACAACGGGGCCGCTATCGCAGAACATTGTGGTATAAACTTACGTTGGAAGTTAACCAAACCCAAAAATTGGCGAACCTGCGTCAACCTCGAAGGCTTCGGGAAATCCAAAACATTCTGCACATACTGCGGATCTTTCTTCAATCCGTCAACCCCCACCAGATGTCCAAGGTAAGGAACCTCGCTCCTGAACCAGTGGCACTTACTGGGCTTCAATTTAACCCCTGCCTCTCCCAATTTTCCCAACACCTTGTCCAGGAGGGCCAAGTGGGCTCCAAAATCGCGTTCCATGATCAGTATGTCATCGATATAAATGACGATCCTGCCCCGGGGAAAACCACTCAGCAATGCCTGGACCTCACGCTGGAAAGCTGCTGGGGCATTCCTGAGTCCGAAACTCAACGCCTTAAACTGGTAATGCCCCCTAGTGGTAGAAAAGGCGGTACATTCCCGACTATTCTCCTCGATTGGCATCTGATGATAACCCTTTACTAAATCCAGAGACGTAAAATAACGCATCCCGTGAAGGCCAAACACCGCATCGGTCAAGTTCGGCATAGGGAACCTATCGGGCTTCGTGACAGCGTTCAACCGACGGTAATCAATACACATTCGTATTGTCCCATCTTTCTTCTTTACGGGAACCACGGGCGAACTCCACGGCGAAGTGCTCGGTTCGATGATGTCCAACAAGCACAACTCCTCACATTGACGCTCAATTTCGTCAGCCACGGGAACCGGAAACCGAAAATCTCCGCGGACGCTGCCAAATGGGCGTCGTATCATACAATTCGATGCGGTGAGACGTCAAAGCAGCGCGCCTCACGTCGAACTCCCCGACACTAAGGACGGCCCTATGCTTCAGCAACAGCTGGTAAATGTGGTCCCGCTCAACACTGGACAATCCCTCATCCAGGGTCAATTCTTCTCTCAACTTCTGTTCAGTCCATTGATCCTTGGACACGCCCTCTTCCTCCAATGTCACATTCACGCCCAGTTCCTCCTCATCCAACAACGTGTGCAATAACCCCAAGCGTGCCCCCCTAACCAATTTAACTGGTTTATTACCAATGTTCCTGACCATGACTTCAAAAGCTACATCCGAGCCCACGATGCCGGACATCACAGAAATTTGCTGGTTCAATTTCTTCGCAAGCTCCCATCCATCGAAGAAGAACTCCTGGGCCTCAGTTGTTACGTCCTGCTGGGTTGCCCTTGTCAATTTTTCCGCCACGTTCACACTGACCATCTTCCACCCACCGATCTCAATCTTAACGGCCTCCTGGACTTCACAATGAACTGCAGACACGACCCGTTTACAGCGGTCACTCTGGTCGCACCCTTTCAGATAAAAATCCTCTCTGGCTTTATCCCCGAAGATTCGCGAAAAACGGCCCCTTGCAAGGTGAATAGTTACACTATTTTCAGTGAAGAAGTTCATTCCCAGTATTAACTGATGCGACAATCCACTCATCACCAGGAATTCCACTGGCACCATATCAATTCCTCGGATCTTCAGCGTAAGCTCGAGCGCTGTATCCACATGGAACACGTTTGTATTTCCCAACCCCCTAACACCCATGTTAACCTTTTTCCCCTCTATTCCCATTCCCGCGGCAAAATCCGCGCGGATCAACCCGAACTGGGCCCCTGTATCTATCAACGCGTCCGCCCGTCTACCCAAAACCTCCACTTCTATGTGGAGTAAATTTTGAATCTTCAAGAAGTCCTCATCTCCCTCTATTGCTCGGCCGATATACACTACACTGTCGACCACCTGACGGTTCGCTTCTGGAACACTCGCGACAACCCCTTCATCCTGACCCCGCTTGTCAACCCGCTGGGGCTTAGGAGAATCATCCCTCTGAATCCATTCCGCGGCCTCAGGGTTCAGTTCACTCCCCGCTTCCCCCTCTCGCGACATGATTTCCTTTTCCGAGCATACACCGAGCGCCTCGGAACCTAACCGTTTAAAGGACTCTGACCACCCTGGAAACCCGAAAATCCACCCTGAATTCCGGTTTGTCCTCCATTCTGACCCTGGAAACCAAGAGTATACCCGGCAACCTCATTCCTCAGAACCGGCTGTTCCAACACGCGAGCCGGCCCCTCCTCGACACGCACCTCCGCTGTCCGGGAAGTTCCCTGTCTCTCTTCCCTAGATTTCCGTTTGTGGCTAACGAACTCAGCGCAACCCTCCACGCTGTGTCCATCTACGTCACACCAGATGCAATGTGGTCTCCAAGGTCCCCGAAGGGCAACCGGCTGTCCCTGACCCACTACACCCGATGGTCCCTCCCTCTGTAATTCTCGTCGATCAGGGCAGCGCGTCACCCAATGATCGGACGAGCCACACAACAAGCAAGCCCCAAGAAACCTTCTACACTCTTCCCTAGTGTGGCCCCTCCTACGACAGTGGAAGCAACGCAACCTACCACTGTCCGAGGTAGCCGGTCCCTGCTCTTCCCTCCTCGGTGCCGTTGCCCGACGCTCAACATGGCCATATTCGCGGTTACCTCGACGTTCCCTGCGAAGCCCAGCCCTGGTCCACCCTTGGTCACTCTCTTGTGTCCGTCTCCGCTGTTCACCTTCCCAATCTGTTCCATCCTCTGATCCCTTCCGGTAGTCCACTCCGGGCAACGTCCACACTTGGATTGGTTCGTCCCTGGTCCCTCTCTGTCTATGCTCCTCACTACGGTTCCTACCCTCCAAGGTTTCGTCCAAAAGGACCTTCAACAAATCCCTCCATTCAGGCTCTCCTCGTCGTCCCTCATCCAATCGTTGCACTCCCAAGCGCAATTTTACCTTCTCCTTCTCTGAGCGAGGGATACTGTGCATAAATTGACGCCACAAAGCCCTATCCGGGCCTTCAGCCTCCGGGAAAGCGCCGCCGAACAACGTCTCCAACCGCATAGCGTAATCGCTAAGGTTCTCGTCGGTACGCATGGCCGCATTATAGAATTTACCGCGTTTCTCTTCAAGGGTCTCCAACTTCTGGTGAGTTACCCATTCACGAAGTCGTTCCACTATTGAGCGGTATTTTGCTCCTTGTTTATAACACTTATCATACACTCGTTGTACATCACTTTTTAAATGAGCCCGTAGTTCGACCAGCCAACGATTGGGATCATTTCCCACCTTGTCCCTAGCATAACCCTCGAATTCTCTAAGGAAACTTTTGAATGACTGGGCCCCTCTGACCTCAAAAGGCAACGGTTTCACACTCCTAGCCATCCGCGTATAACCAGAAATCGCATCGGCAATCCTGGCCAAGGACTCGTCGATGTTCAACAGCAGCTCTCGCTGTTCCATGCGCCAGGACCGATCATCCACCGACCAACCGCGCCCATCATCCGGAGCGGCTTGGTTCTTCACACGAGCGGGTCCCTTTCCCCTTTTTCGCCGACCTTCAGAATTTGAACGGGGCGGCCAAGAACCCTCCCGACTGTCTCCATCGCTACTTGAAATATCGCCACTTGGGCGCCGAACCTCTCCCTTGAATTCAACCTTGGCAGCGGGAGGCTGAGGCTCCCTCTCCGCCATCTCCCGCTGTACTGTCGCACCTCCGCACTCAAGTAAGGTCCGCTGGACCTCCCCCGCAACCTCCCCCAAGTCCCTATCGATCTCACCCGCGGCATAAAGGGTCCGAAAGTCTCTTGCCAACCGCACTGAAGAAACAAATCATATCCCCTCACGTTCCTTGGGTGTAACCCGCGGAACCCGCCACTAGGACCGGCGGACCGTTTCTTTCCTGGCCCATAGCCCAGTTCAGACAAACTAAACCACTTCCCCGACAAATGACACTCGCCAACAAGCAATCCCGCTGGGGATGCCAGAAAAATTACTATGTGGCGAATCCGACAAAGCAACCTTCGCAGCTGCCGCGGATAGCGAGGCGGAGGGGTTCTAAGCCTCCCGTTAATTCGTTGGTGAAGCTCCAACGTGATACTCCCACCAACCGCTACAGCTATCACTGGGTTCGATCTGATATAGTATCGGAACGCCTGTTGGCTGTGACAGCGCCACTGGTCAACACACTGCTACAACCCTCGTTCTTCAAGTCAAGAAACAATTAGTAGAAGGAAAAACACGAAGTACAAAGTTATTAAGAATGGGAAAAAGCGGTAGAGGGGAATAATCCTATCGTTGCCCACCGGCACAGCAAGACGAAGGCAGTAAGAGGAAAAGAGAGAAAGACTAACCTGAGAGTATGGACAGGAATTAAATCAAAATTAGGTAAGTAAAAGAATTCTTGCGATGATGCTTTTAATCAGAAATGCGTACACAATATTGGGCTACGCCCTTGGAAACTTTAGTCGATATTCAGAAAATGGGGGGAAAGGAGTGCCAGCCCCTACAAGTCGTGTCCCTCCCAGGCCACTCCCACCCTCTGCACGAGACAATAAAGGTGCTTTCCCCGTTTCGTTTGACACAACACTCAGTGATTCGCTCTGGGAATACTAACGTCCGCGGAGAACTAGCGGAAATCAAGAAAAATGCACAGAAGATCTACAGGGGACTGAAAGGAATAAGAAGCAGCCGATGATCAAAGGGAAACCAAAGGAAGCAAGTACTCGTTGCCACCTATGATAAAAGGGAAAGGCTTCATTAATTATTTAGTCATACAATAATCTACCTGCAGGGGGAAAATCATTCATTAAACATTATTTTCATAATAGCAATTCTCAACTCGCCCTCCACTCCACATTCACCCCTACCTATAGAGATGGCACCGTGACCTCCACTCTGATCGTCAATGATCCGCCTGATAATTTAATAAAACCTAAGGTCTGACCACTATGGTCGATTTTTAAATTTAACTCAGACCTCCTGCAATTGGGGAAAACAGAACATTAGTCAAGGAAATACAAGACATAATAATAATGTAATGCGCAATAAAATAATAATAAATAATAACTACATATAATAATAATAATATACATAGTAATAATATAATAATAACCATAATAATAATAAGGCTATTTTTAGGGACTTAATTCCCTACAGTATTGCAAGTAGTCAATAAATTATTAAAGTAAATAAGGTATTTTTTGAAACAAATGACAATAAATAGTATTGCAAGTAGTCAATAAATTATGAGAAATAAATGTTCAATGGATTGAATAGAGCTACGGAGTGAGAGCTTCAAAAACATAAATTATGCGCACTAAGTTTTCTAGGTGAGAGAATATTTCAATGTTCAATCAAATCGTTACCTGGTAATGGAAAATATATTTTCTTGTTCGCTTGTGAACAAATAGGCATTTAGAAATGGATCAAAGCTCATACAGGAGCAAAAATATAATAAATAATCTACTCTTCTTGTGTAGAACGACAAATGTAAATCTTCAATAGTATAGTACCTATACTATGATACAGCCTATTCAATGGCTAGCAAACTACGTTGCAGAGAAATCTCAAATCATAGAGAAAAATATAATAATGCCTTTTAAAAGAATTTTCTTCACAAAATTCTTTTGTAAATAAATTTAAAATAAGCACAGTCACTTTATAGAAATATAAAACACATTAAAATGATACACAGGTAATTTTAAATCTCACTTTTTATATTATAAACAGCGCGCACTTGTAACACTGCTACTCATCACCGAAGTCCAAGCTCTACTCCCCGACACTTTGCTTTCAATTTTCTGAGGAAGCAAATTTCCACATCGTTCACTTTGGAACTTAAACTCTTGCTCGAATTATAAAGTCTTTTTAAATTTAACAACCTCATAAATGCTTCCACTAAATGTTTTTAAATAACAAAATCGTAACCATACCTAAAAGTTATGGTAAAGAAGGTCCCCCCCCCCGAAAAAATAATTGAAATTTAGGTAACTAAATTTTCTTCCTACGTAATGATAATTACATCTACTTTCAAAAAACCAAATTCCTAAATCTATATTTTTGAAAATATTTGATAATCTTGTAAACAACAATTACATAAAAGAAAACAACACTCCTCTCTTCAAACATTAAATGAAAGTCCTTCCCTCCATAATCGCATTTTCAAGTCTTTGGGCATTTGATTACTTAAAAAAAAAAAATAAAAAAAAATAATTAAGCATGACTAAAACACTTCAAATCCACTTATCAGATATCCCGAAGAACATCCCTTGGAAAAGCATGCAGAGAAAAACACCCAAAAAGAACCTATGAAACGGAATTAAGAACAGGAAGCTTCGTTATTCAAAGAAGAGTTATGATCGGACGATCATGCATAGGAGTACTGTGAGAAATTTGAAACTTCTTGTTAGAACGTAAACTATATTTACACAAAACAAAACATTAATTGAAAATTACAGTTTCCCTTTAGAAAAAAAAAAAAAAATGCGAAAGTCGTTGACCTATTTAGAACACCGAACTGGTTCAACTTTCCCAATACCGGGATCAAAAACCCGATTTTGGTCATCCGAAAAACTACTTATATTTACTCGTAAGTGAATTATGAAAGGTTCATTCTTACCTACCATTATAATTCCTTGAAAAACATGGAAACTTGCATAAGGTTCATTGAACCCTCGGTACCTGTGCTCGTACCAAACTTCAGAAGAAATTATCTGACTAGGACAAAGTTGATTCATCCTACTATCTACTACCTTTCTGTACGAGAAATTTAACCTAAGATTAAGAAAGAAAATATGTACAACATTAGAACTATTTTGATCGATTCGATCCAACCTTGAAGGATATTGATAGCAAACTTTACTCGGACTGAGTTTGTTCCGAGCTCTTTAGAGAGCTCAATAACTTCGTTATCTTTCTTTGGAATGCAATGAATATCGGCATTATGTGAAAGACTAGGAATGGAATTTAAATTTGGATTTGATATGTGGCTCTTAGCAAGCTTTATCTCTACATCATTAAACCGATAAAACCTGTAAGCTAACTCATAATTTAAAGCAAACGTATTTGTAAGTGATGAATATTGAAGACAGGAGTTATTAAACAAGTCGGTAGTACTTTTACTTAGGAAGTTTATTTTACATTCGACTAAAGCCAGCTTTTTGTGACTAACTCTATTATTTATAACTGTTTTTAAGTCTTTAAATACTTTCATAACGCCACATAAATTTATTTTAGTTGTACAATAACTTACCTCGGTACGAGGAAACGAAGTTTTATGAGAAAGATAATCCTTTTCAGAAGGATCGACACTACAAACTATACTACCTTCAAACGCTGAGGGTGCCTTTTCAAGGTTGATTAGAACATCACAAGGCCGATGATTTCTACCTTTTTTATTGAAAATCCCTGCATATTTCACTATCTTTGCATATTGCGCTGATCTGAGGAATTGGATGCTTCGTCAGAATCCTTGAAAATAAATACTGATCGTTCTAAACGTCATGCCTTCGTCATATTATTATCCATTTGGGGAAATACTAGTTATTTGGATCACTACAGGAAGATTATATGGAAACTATTGCATTCCTGCAAACAATGATGAGAGGCACATTCTGACCTTGAAGATTTAAACAATTTTCACGACTCTTTCGTGAACTGTAGAAACAGTATTTGTACGAGGATTTTCTCTACTTACAGAGAAACTTAAAGATTGCTCATGCGGAGACAAATTTGAAACATAATCTGGGTCCAAATGAAGGATTTGATTTACAATATCTTCATCGGCATATTTAAGTGAATGAGGAGAAATATCGCGACTTCGAGTCGCCTGACTACGAGAAGAAAAATTAAGATCACGAGAATGAGGTTGTAATTCATTATCGTCATGATGACTAACAAAAGAATTGGACTCATGCGATAGTTTCGCTGGGCGGAATGCAGAATTATCATAAAAATTTTGCGCATGGCGCGTATTCATAGCACAGTTATCCCGTCTAGACTGCAAAAAATTCGAACTTTCATCGTGAATTTCGTCTCACGGAACGTCCATAATTTGGCAATTTATATGAACTACTCACATTTTGAGTTTGAAAAATACATTTTGGGTCTAAAAGAAATCGACCTGAGCATTACCGTGATGACCGTTCATTATTTTGAAAACGGAGCCTCGGAAGAACTGAATCTTAACTATTCTATCTCAGCGGGAAACGTTGAGGAGAACATCCCTACCTGAAATACCTGCCCTATTCTGCGAATTATTATTAATACTTTATTACGCTTTACGGACATGCATATTTGACGGAATCCTGACAAAAATTTACACGTGAATGCTGCTTACGGTCGCTCTGACCTTGTGTGAACCTTTGTTTAGAACCTCTAGAAAACGAAGAATTAGAATGAACATTATTTTGATTACGAGAATATCTCTCTCGCTCTTGAGGAGTTATAAACTTTACCCTATTCAAACTTTGAGGGGAAAAAGGATTCCAAATAGTATTCATGCAGTTTCTTTGAGAACCGCGCAAATGCTGGGCAAAACACAATGAACAAAAATGGTCATAGATGCACTCAGAAGTATAGTGACCATGACATTCGCACTTCTTGCAAAAG
The DNA here is from genome assembly GCA_015478945.1 of Trachelipus rathkii. Taxonomy (NCBI): domain Eukaryota; kingdom Metazoa; phylum Arthropoda; class Malacostraca; order Isopoda; family Trachelipodidae; genus Trachelipus; species Trachelipus rathkii. The sequence continues at coordinate 9,364 of JABUQX010030642.1, forward strand.
ACGTTACTTCGTGTGTCTTGACGTCTCGGAGAACCAGGAGAAACCGGAGAATTTTGGAGACGAAAAAGATTGATATGAAAAAGTATTTTCGGCAGGGTAAGCCTGATGAGACGATTGTGACAACTCATTTTCTTCAAATTGAGTTGTATATACTGGAAAAGCATTATTAAAATTAGACGTCTTCCCCGAAGCCGATGCAACCTTACCACTGTTAATAACTTGGCTCTTCTTTAGATAGCTTTGTATCTGTTGCGGTATCGAATTAGAAATGGAAAATTCCTCATTCAGAATCCTCTGGAATTGCGGCTTGGCATTTATATACAAAGAAGAAAATAATAACAACTTACGTTGTTCTGGAGTAAAATCCACTCCATGTAACATCGACGATGAATCTAGAAACACCTGTAATGCCTTTTGAGACTCTGTAAGGTACTCAGGGAGTGAGTGATGAGAGTTCCACTTCACGTCAATAAAATCTTTAAAAGCCTCGAAAGAGCTCTTAGAATTAAGGGGGTCCAGACATAATGATAAATCAGTCTTGAACTGAAGCCAAGAAGTAGCTTGAAACAATTCTGGAGTCGATAATATAAGTGCTGAAACATTACCTTCTTTGTGAGAGAGGAATCGGGTATAAGCTCTCAGTTTCTCTGAATCTGTGCTGATTCCTTCGTCGGCAAAATAAAGTTCAATAGCAGCGAACCATGAATTTAGACTTGGGCCTCGCCAACAGTCGTCTATGTAGCCTATCAAAATCGGAATGTTGGGACGCGAGTGCGTCAACCTGTCAATATTTAATGTGGGCCTAGACATATTCTCGGAATTTGAAACACTAGAAGAGGAAATATTCTGTGAAATATTACTCGGTTGTTGCCCCCCACCACTAGTGGGTGGAATCTCCTTATTATCGTCGTTTAACAACACGGTTTCTTCTTCCTCCGTATCAGAAGGCATTAAAAAAAATGAAAACACTTTAAAAAGGAATACAAAAATAGGACAACGGACAAAAGTTGACAGAAAAATAACGACGTACACAAGAAACAAATAATTCACAACAGACAAAAAAAAAAAATAACGAATATGACAAAACTACGACTCACAAAATGAATGAAAACTTCAAAAATAGACAAGAACGAGGACAAACACAAAATTGTTATTTACGACACCACATAAACACAAAAAAAAAATAAACCAAATTTTTTAATGTACACATATAGACCTGACTTACAGGATGAACTTCTCTTCCAAAACAATGCTCCTCTGGAACATCCTTCAACAATCGACTTGAAAATTTGTTAATAACCCTCGAGGGAAATAACGGCCGAAAACAAAATTCAATAAGAGATAAAAAAAAAAAAAAAAAAAAAAAAAAAAAAAAAAAAAAAAAAAAAAAAAAAAAAAAAAAAAAAAAAAAAAAAAAATAAATAAAATAAATAAATAAGTAATGTTTGCCTATTGTAATGAGCCTGTAAAACCCGCCCTCTTGAGTGAGACTCTTCCTAAAATTTCTTCTAACTTTATTTGTAAGTTCTTTAAATCAGCGATTACGAAACGAAGCACTTTTCATCAAATATCTTGAAAACAGAAAGTTTTGTTCTTTTCTTCCCTTCCACTTATATATGTACCTTAAAACACAAAAAATATGTTTAATTATCTTTCAAATGCGCATGAATAGATCTAAATAAGAATAATATATAATATATATATATATAATATATATAATTTATATAATATATATATATATATATATATATAATATATATTATAATATATATATATACTATAACTTATACTAACACATAATATACATATATATATATATATATATATAAAGAAATATATAAACGGGATAAATAAATAATCAGAATTATATAGTATGTTTTCAGTCACTGCCTTTTAACCGTGGCTTAACCAAACTAACTTACTTTTCAAAAAAAAAAACAAAACATCAACAAATTTAATTCAATGGGGTAGAGCGCTCGACGGGTTGGACTAAGTGTTGATAAAAAAAACTGATACATGATAGATCCCACAAAAAAATACAACACTGCAGTCTCTTCACATTACCTCTTTTCTCTTATCATCGCACACAGAGAGATGGCGTTCGAAGAGAAATTATGCTGCGGTCAATAATAAGATTCTTAAAAATATCTGCTACTTTTTTTCTTTTCTAAATAGCCTAAACTACCTTTTCTTTTCAAAAAATAGCATACACTACTTTTCTTTCTGTAATATTATTTGGTGAGACTTCGCAGAAAAAATCGACGACTGTAATTTCTTGTGTGAGGGGTCGGTGCGTGGAAGACTTTGTACCACTATTCTATCTGTTAAATTTTTCAAAAGAAACAAATTTTTTACTCATCCGTAGAAAACTTTTTAATTCAACAAAAAAAAAAACTATTAAGACCGACAAACAGTTCACACACAGACAATTACGCCTCAAGATATACAAATTCATAACTTGTATATATAAGAAGACAAAATATATAATAATAATAATAATAATAATAATGATAATAATAATTATTATTATTACTATTATTAATACATATATTAAATTTTTAATCAAAATAAAATAAAATAATAAACATATGACACTATTTATTACTGTCATGGCCTTGACATAAAAAGAGAAAAAAAAAAAAAAAATCCTTTTAAAGCAAAAAGTCAGTTATAAGCTGAAAATACTGCAAACCAAGAACAAACCGCCGTTATAAAGATCTCTTTCCGTTATTATTCAACTTCTATTTAACAAACTACGCAGCTGTGAAATCCCATGAACTTGATAGCCTCGAACATGAAATATTTAACATATGATTGTTGCGCAGTAAAGAAATATATTACAACGTTGTAATACTTTAACTGCAATTAAAAAAAATAATACTAAACATATTATAATATATTAATATATATAAAATTATATACTTATATATATATATATATATACTAATATAATAATATATAATAAATATTCAAGTTTCTTGAGAAAAAAATTACGAACTATATTATATCAAAAAAAAAAACAAAAAAAATTATTCTTCGCTTTAAGAGAAAACGGAGCCGTTGTGAGGCTACTTCAATTACGTCACAAAAGTAAGGACATGCGCGGCACCAATCACAGCTAGACATTTCATGGATTTTCCCTATGATAATTTCCAGAATAAATAAATTAATAAATAATTTTATAAATTATTATAAATATTTTTAAAATACCTTTTTCTTTAACAACAAGAAAAAGAAAAAAAAAAAAATGTAATGTCACCTACTTATCCGATATTTTTACAAACATAATATCACGTAAATGAGTTCCCCCAAAAACCAAAACATTCACGCACTATCGCCCGTATATGAACAGGAGACAAAATTGCGTCGCCACGCAAAATGAATCTATTCTCTTATGACGGCAAGATGGCTTCCAATTTAATTGAAAATGCTGTAGTCCTTCACTATAGAAAGTTAGAGAATAAAAAATCACTTGTACGAAAACGGTCCACCCCCCCTCGCGCACAAAAATATAGAAAAAAAAAAAACATACTTGAATAGATGAATTTTTTTTTTTTAAACAAGGTTAACAATATTTCTTCGTACCAGACCAGATTTTCTAAATAAATAATCAAATCCAAAAGAGTATGTAAGACCAAAAATATTCTTGTCCTGTCACCCGTTCGAACATGTCCTTTCCATACCCTTTTACCTTCAACTGGGTTTTGTAACTTACTAAAATCTTGACTCGTGGTTTTGACGCTAATGGTAAAGCATCCTAATTCGCCGCTTAGAAGTGCATGTTAAAATAACTGGGTCTTTTTATTTATACTTTCAGAACAATTAAAGTCTACATGGAGATTTAGATAATCTGTTATGAATTTGGTTATACTGTCATTTTCAATAATTATGCCATGAGTAATAATGAGCAATAAAATATTATCATATTCCTAATTTCTTTATCCAACAAAATCATAAAATAAATGTTCATATAATATTTTTATGTCCTCTTCATCTATTCACAGTTTTAATATACATATATTATACATATGGTAAAGCACTGGTCAAAAATATTTCTTAAAATAGTAATCCTTTTATATTAAATAAAAATCTTCTTAAAGTACATACAAGTATTCTTCTTTAAACAAATGACAAAATTATTAGCAAAGTAGTCCCCAATAAATTAAATGAGAAATAATGTTTCAACTGGAATTGAAATAGAGCTATCGGAGTGAGAGCCTTCAAAGGGTTAATATTGTGCAATGCATAAATGGTTGTCGTATTTCATGTTCCAGGTTCAAATCTTAGGTCTTGTCCTATATTTTCTTGTTCGCTTGTGAACAAATAGGCATTTAGAAATGGATCAAATTTTCAGGGAGGAGGCAAAAAATAATAATAAATAATCTACTCCTTTCTTGTGTAGACGAACAAACTGTAATCTTCAATAGTATACGTACCTAACTATGATACTATGCTATTCAAGATGGCTAACGCAAACTACGTTGCAGACGAAATCCTCAAATCATAGAGAAAAATATATATAATGCCGTTTTAAAAAAGAATTTTCTTCACAAAATTCTTTTGTAACTAAACGGTTTAAAATAAGCCCAGTCACTTTATACGAAATATAAAACACATTAAAATGATACACAGGTAATTTTAAATCTCACTTTTTATATTATAAACAGCGCGCACTTGTAACACTGCTACTCATCACCGAAGTCCAAGCTCTACTCCCCGACACTGTTGCTTTCAATTTCTGAGGAGCAAATTTCCACCACTCGTTCCTTGGAAACTTAACCTCTTGCTCGAGATTATAACCAAGTCTTTTTTAAAATTTACAACAACCTCATAAAAATGCTTCCACCTACAATGTTTTTTAAATAACAAAATCGTAACCATACCTAAAAGTTAAAATGTTATGGTAAACTATATAATATATAATATATATATAGTTATATTTATATTATATATATATATATATATATATTATATATATATATACTATTATATATAATAATATATATATATATGTTATCATAGCTGGGCATCGCCGCAACGATTTTTCCGGGCTTTCGGCTAATCGCTAACGCCGCACAACTATCAAATTCTTATAGCGTAGTCGTAGCCTGGAAATTTTTTAAATAGTCCGGACAACAACGACGCACGTGACTTTTTCCGCGGCCTTTATCGTTCGGCTATGGAATTTTTTTTAAATTATTACACGTGAACCCTAACTCCGGTTCCTCCCTGATGACAAGCCACTTTCGAAAACGGGTTTTATATTGGTATGAAAAAGGCGTGGCATTGTAGTGATAAGTGTGTAATAATATTTTCAGTCTTAGTTCTATACTAATATGAATAAGATGTGTCAAAAGCTAAAAGAAGAAAAGTGCAACCTGTTTTAAACACGCAGTTTTATTCAAAATTCCTTTGTGATGTTCTTGTCATGTTATGTTATTTTATTAATTAGGTTATTATTTTATTATGTTACTTAAAGTATTTAAGTAATAAAATTATTTATAATTACTAAAGTTACTGATTAGTAGATACTAGTTACTAAATAAATAATTACTAAAAAAATATATATATAAAAAATAAATAATATATATATATATATATATATATATATATATATATATATATATATATATTATATAATATATATATATATATTATATATATATAACATATATATAGTATATATATATATATAATATATATATATATATTAAATTAGATTTATTAATTTTATTGAAATTAATGAAATTTAAATTAAATAATTTGTAAATAAGTATAAACATAAATTATTTAAAATAATTTAAATACATGGATAAGTTTTGTGACTAAGGAAAACCGAGGTGTTTCTGTTTACAGTTCAGCATCATCCAGTAGTAGCTTAAGGAGCAGCTCTCCCATTTTAAATGAGAGCTGTGACATGGACAGCCAAAGATCTCTTACTGATCCTGTCACTGTAACCCTTGATTGTGAGGAGACGAGGGATCCTGGAAACCAAGGCCAAGAGGGCAACGAGGATGCCGTCAAAGAGTTGAAAAGCTATTTGCTCACTCTTGAGAGGTAAGAAACTCGCCTCCATAGCTATAGTAAAGAACTAAAAGAGCTAGACTAAAGAGCATAGTCAAAGAGTAAAGACTAAGTAACCAATTAAAATCTTTAAATGAACAATTCTAGTAATTAACATTTTTTTGAAATTTTTTCATAAATTGACATTTAAATATGAAAATTAACCAATAGTCAATTTTCAAAAAAAAAATTAAAACAAACTTATATTTATTTTAGTTTCTTCATCTTTGAAAAAATTTTGAGGACTGATGAGAAAGTTGATGGGTTGGTTCCTCTTAGGAAGATTACACTGGTGGGTTGCCAAGGTGTAAACAATCCTGCCTGCAATAGGGAAGAAGGGGCTTTTCCCTACAGCACGCCAGACAAGGTCCCACGCTCAAGCCAGCATTAATAGCATGCCAGTTTACACTAATTATTAATTAATAATTTAGAATCAAAGATCACAAACAACTAAACTGGTGTTGCTAGTTATATAGTTTATCAAGATTTACAACACTCCTTGTATTTAGAAGTCTTGATCACTTTAATACACTGTTTTCAAAAAACATTAAAAATAATAGTAATTAAGTTTGTTAAATATTTTTTTATATACCAGATGCACAATGACCTTCTCCTGCACCTCTCTGCCAGCCATTGAAAGGGCCTTAGCAAGCAGCGGTAATCCGCTCCACGTTTCAGGGAGAGGTGAGTCTCGCAAAGAGGTGCAGTCAGATGTCCCCTCTGGATGAGAGCTTCAGGATCAAAGTCAGACCAGCAGAGAGACAAGATCAAGGTTACACCAGTGAAAAATGTCAGAAACATAATATTAGTCTATTTATTTTAACTTGAAACTCAAATTTTTTTTAAATATGAATTATTTTTGTTTTTTTCACTGAAGCGGACTTAGCGTCTTACGTTTTAAAAAATATTTTTATTAAACAATTTAAAAATACTATTGATTTATAACTTAATTTTACTTTTCATGCATTAGGTTGGTTCATTCTTCAATGAATGCCAACTGGATTTAGCTGATGAATCCTAACACGAAGGAGATGTTTTTCTACCCTCATTAACCCTGAGTTCATTCCCACCTCAAAGGGAGGAACTTGAGCGGGATTGAGCTTGATGAAAAGGGGAGACCTCGACTGAATAAACAACCTCTTCCACCAGAAGTGGGTGGCGCACTACAGCCGACAAGTTGGAACGCGCCCACAATAGGTCTATCTTGGGAATGACGTCCATGGGATTGACAAGGGGGTCAACCTCAAAAGGGTGCCATTATGCAACTTTGCGCGGTCAGGAAGGTGAAGGTAAGACAAAATTAAAAAGTTAACATTTTGTCATTTTTATAACCTTGTTCCTTCATAACCCATAAAGAACACTATGAGGTTGTAAATATTATTTTAATTTACAGACTAAAAAAACTATAAATTATTTTGTTCTTTATAAAATTCAAATTCTCCATTTATTAATCAAAATATTCCAGAGATTCATCTTCAGTTTAGCATCCACGGTAAGGTGAAGGCCACCACTACGGACAATGGCACCAACTACGTGGCAGCCTTCAACGCCTTTGGTGAGTCCAACCAGGACCAGGAGAACCTTCCTATGGACCCTGATTATCCTGACTTGGAGATTGTGGATCTCCAGGAGCTCCTGAGGGCTGAGGGTGACAACCCAAGTCTGCCGCCTCAACACCGCTGCAGGTACTTAGAATTCGCGAAAACTAGTGCTAAATGCTACTAATATATATTAATAATATTATTAAGTAATTAAGTATTAACAAATAAAGATTTGTCATTTAAGATTTAACTAATAATCTTTGAATTTCTTGAATTAAATATTTTATTGTTTCAGTGCTCACACACTCAATCTGTTGGCGACAACAGATGTGAGTGATATACAGGGCTGGAGCAAGGGGGGCTCACAGTGGAGGAGGACCATAGCTAAGATCCAGGCCCTGTGGAACCTTCAGAACAGGGCCCCAGTGGTGGCCAACCAGATCAAGATTGTCGCCAAAAGAAAACTGAAGACTCCTGTGGTGACAAGGTAGTAGTAGTTACTATTAAAAAAAGAAATTTAGCGTAAAAAATTGTTGCCGATTAATTATAGACAAGTTCATTTTATAAGTTTTTGATATTTTATATAAAGTTATATTTATTTCTGCAGATGGAACTCCCTATATGATAGTGTGATGGTCCTTCTGGAGGTTTTAAGGGTCGAAAACCAAATGGATGCCATAAACACCATCCTCATCAAGCAGCCCAAGGGAGGTTCCCCTCTCACAGAGGTAGACATCGAGGTAAATATAAAGTATTTTTAAAGTAGCAATTGCTCTTTTAATATTTTTATTTATAATTTAATAAATTTATTAAATTATAAATCTCCTCACAAACCCAAACCCAAACCCCCTCCATTAATCCCTGTTCTGTACCTGTACCATCGCTCTTGCTTGCCCAACACTCATATCGCTACTTTTCGCTACTTCGTAAACAATCTCTAACTGAATATATCCAACCTTTTTTTTCCGGATCCGTCCGCAGGCAAAACACAAACCTCCTTCAGATGTGCTTTCTTATCACTTTCTTACCAATATGTGTTCCCTTCCGAATCCTTCTCCCACATGTCCAAACGCATCTTACAAATCCTCAAATACATAATTTGGCAGTCCTTTTTCCCTTACCCGCAAGGACACGCTTCCATGATAAACTTGTTCCTCATCTTATCCAATCTCCTAACTGGCAAGAACAGCCCTCTCAGATTGTCCAATCTGTACAACCCTCACTCTTTGAATCTATTCGCCCTATTTCCATAACAGATACCCCCTTTCCTCTCGTGCTCGTGACCTCGTTAATTTTTATTAATAATCAATTTGCTTACGTAACTAGCCAAATATATTAATTTTTTCACTCTTTTGCAAGCGGTCTCATGAACAGTACAACACTTTGGTCATGCAGCCTGTGGCGCAGTGTCTTGATATGCTTCAGGGGAGAGAAAAGGGCATACATGGGCACCCTCTCCCCAATTTGGTTGATGAACGACCAGCCTTTGAGGAGAAGAGTGAAAATTATTCATCTTGTGTTCAAAGGCCACTAGTTAACGGCCCTCCTCAATGGCTATGAAAAGAGGATTTGGCCCACCCTCTTTCAGAATAGGGGAATCTGCCTTATGGCCACCTGCCGCTTCACGACCCTCCCTTCACCCTTACAGGCCCTAGAAAAGGCATTGCAACCTGCATGGTGGAGGAGATCGGGGACAGGACTTACCGAGATAGGGACTTCCATCAAACCCACCTGAGAACAGAGCAGCGTCCCAGCTTTTGGCCAGCCACACAGAAAAAGAAACGCCCACAATTTCAGAACGCACTCCTATACAGTAATTGTTTTTCTACGATATTGGTACGCAGAGCAAGCCAGCCAACAGGATGTGGAAATCCGTTCATAATACGAAAAGTCCATGGAGGAGATGGGTTGCCCTCTCAAGAGATCCGAGCTGTTCCCTGTTTCCCCAACCTGCTAGGGGGAATAAAAAATGGGACAACCAAACTGAATCTAAGCACAACAAAAACAAACAATCAAATATATAATAAAATTAATACCCCATTCCCTAGTTCAGGCAAGCTGTGGAGAGGTGCTTCAGTGCGGGTGGGGACATCCTCAGGGCCAAGGAAATCGTCCTTGACAGGAGGATAGGTTTGAGGAACCCTTCTTTTCCTCAAAAGGAATATATGGAACCTCCCTGCAGGAAAGTGATTAGCCCAGGAGGACATGGAGAGGAAAGAGGACGCTATAGCTATGAAAGTATTTTAACTATTTATGATAGTTAACCATTTACATAAAAAACATTAATAAAATCTGTTTTACTATGCCTTAATGAAAGGTTTTATTTAATGTAACAGGCACTGCCTTTCGTTATCCGCCAAAAAGTTTTACTTTTTGTAATTTAACGACGTATCGCCGTAAAGGAATAGCGCGAATAGTCCGCATAGTTTTAATGCCGCAACTGAGGGTTTTTGCAAAACATGGCAGTCGGATAGCCGCGACGCACTAGTTAGGGTGGCAAAGGCCGACATAGCCCGATGACGGACCTCGAAAAATTATAGCCAGTGCCCGCCTCTGATATATATATATATATAGGTATATATATTTATATATATTATACTAATATATATATAATATATATATGTACTATATAATAATAACTATATATTATTATTATATTACCTATCTAGAACTGAATTTTTTCTGTGGGCTTCCTTACTGTCACCTATATTTTCTAATGTTTTAATTGGTCTAATATATATACCTATATTAAAAATTTTAAAAAAATTCCTATATATTTACCATTAAAAATTAATTTAAATTCTTCCTTGTTTCTTCTTTATATATTTTTTTTTTTTTTTCTTTGGAGGGTTGACAGTAGCTTTCACGTTAATTTGTTCCATTCTGTGGTGAGCCACAGCTTCTTCCTCAAAATAAAACATTTGGTTTTACTGCGGGTTTTTTTTTTTTTCAAAGTAATGGGGTTTGCTGGCACCAACAAAGTAAACTATTAAAACAGAAAATAACTGTCTGTAATCTTTACTTTCTGTGGCCAATCATACGTTTTTGTTTTCTGGTAGACCTGTACTACTTGAGCTTTGAGGAGATGGTTCCATTCACACCACTTACTGGCTCTGTAATCTTCGTCCACTTGGTAAAATTTTTTTATTACTTTTCCCCGTAATATTTGGCAGGTTTTTTTCATAGCGTACTGCCATAGAAAGTCCACATTTTAAAAACATTGTCATTTCAATGATGGCATGGTTGTATTACAATTTTTTTGCGAGCCAATTGATTTATTTATAGTTTTTTCAAAGTTCTCTTCATCAACACCAGACAGATCTCCGATACTGATGCTACTGTCACTGTCACTGTCTGTTGATGAATCATGTGCTGCAGATATTTTCTTAGATACAGGTTCACTGTTCTTTTCTTCTATCTTTTTAAGAAACTGTTCTTGGGTTAAAATGGCTCCATGCATAGAGACACGAGGACGTTTGTTTGACTGCTGTGAAGGTGTTGTAGATGCTCGACTACGACCTTTGATAATAGCTTCAAAAGAAATCTCACTTTCTACTGGCACAAGAGTGATGCAATACCGCATTCCTTCAGGAGCACGCTTTTGTAGCCTCTGTATCAGGTCCTTAGTGGGTGTTGGGGACCGTTCCCTTTCTAAAGAACTAGAACCTGGATTTCTATTTGGTGTGGCAAAACTTGTACTTGGCTGTGGATCCTCTGTAGGTTTAATTATCTGATCTTCAGGAACAATGTTGATTGATTCCAAGTCTTTGAGCAAAGGTTCACCGCTTTCATTTTTGGGCATTCCACATTCAACCCATTGTCTGTAGGTTCTCAGTTTTACTTTGTCTAAATTAGTAATATTGTATTTTGTTTCATCAACTGGGAAAATACCTGTGGTTCCAAATCCAGATTGTATATTTTGTGTAGTTAAACCCTTATGCCAGATTTTACTGAATATATTTTACAAAAGTTTTATGCAAGGGTTGACGTGCTTTAGTATTATGAACTCTGTTAGTGAGTTCTTGTTCATAACAAATCTTTAATGGATTGAAACAAGCCACATCAAGTGGTTGTAAAACATCTGTTGTATGGGCTGGCAACTTCAATATGGAGATGTTCTCATTTTTGGCAAGTTCAATAACAGAAGCAGATGTGTGAGTGAGATGACCATCAAAGATCAGAAGGAGGGGACGTGTATCTTTAGTTTCATTGCAAAATTTTGCAAACCAATCATAAAAAATTGTATTTGTCATCCACCCACTGTCACTAACAGCATAATAGGTCTTAGGCAAGGCTTTATCTCCATACCAATTTGTCATTACGTTCTTTCCTTTAAAAATAATTAGAGGGTCTAATGCAATTCCGTTTGCACAACAACAAGCCAAAACTGTTGTATTTTCCTTGTTAGAACCACAAGTTACTTGTACAGTTTTTTCCCCAATTGGTCCAATAGTCTTCCATTTCGTTGGATCTGAAGGGAACCCACTCTCATCAAGGTTCCAGAAACATTCCGGACGGTTTTCTATTCCCAGGTTCTTAACTTCTTTTTTGAGCATTTCATAGAATCCATAGATGATAAATGGATCAGAAGTCGCCTGCTTTCTGTTTATTTGCATAAGTCCCGCTTTTCTTAGACTAAGTCTATGACGGCTCCAGAAATTATGAAGTCAGTCAGGACCTGGCATATTATCTTTGAAGATGTTATTCGTTTCATTAGCTATTAAATAATCACTTACAATTTCTAGAAGTTCCAAACGAGTCGGTTCAAACCCACATTCAGCCATGCGACGTACATAACCTGCTAGTTTCATCTCAATCTCAGGAGATAAGCTTAAAGTACGTCCTCTTTGATGTAAGACTAATTCACCTTTGTGAACCATATACCGTGTTCTTATGCCATAGAAGTACACATGGTATTACTGGCATTGGTTACAATTTGCTCCCCATCTATTGCTCCAGTCTTTCTCTAGAAGCCTCGCTATAAAAAGTTTTTTTAGTGTTATCGTGGAAATTTTTTTTTTTAATTTAATTATTATTAATTTAATATTATTTTAACTTATAAACAATGTCGAATCATTGAGAAAAACAAAATATAATATATATACTATATATATAAATAATATATATATAATATATTATATAATATTATATAATAATATAATAATATATATAATATATATATATTTATATATATAGATATATATATATAATATAATATATAAAATTTAAAAATTGTATAATTTTAATAATATATACCGGATATATCCACAGGAGATCAAATTTAAGACTTAAATAACAGGGGATAATAAAAAAACCAACACTACAGGTAAAAAAAACACTGTTTTTTACCCCTTTGAAAAATTTGACGGGGTAAAAAAAAAATTTATTTCAAGTATATAAATGATTTAAAAAAAATTTTTAGTTTGCATCAATTACCTCCATTCAATTTGCAGTAACTTACAAAAAAGAAATATTTTTTAAAAATTGTAAAACATTTAAAGTGTTAGCCAAAAGTTGTTAAAAAGGTGTAAAAAATTTATCAGCATTTTTAACTAGGGTCACATTTGTATCACTGAACTAACTGTACTTAAGCAGCCCATTTCTTGGCATTTTTATAGATAATAAAAAGGGCTACCAAGAATAGCCATAAAATAAAAAAATATTTTCAGAAAGGAGGGCGATTGTTTTTTTTACCCCACCAACCTCCGAATTTTTTTTTACCCGCCGACATATATTATATATATAAGATAAATATATATATTATACTATATATATATATATATATATATATATAAATAATATATATATTTATATATAATAAAATATATATATTCAACTTTTTTCAGAGTATGGAAGCAAAAAGTACAAATATTTAGAAGACAACCAAAAGAAAAAACAAAAGAAGTATGTACTGGAGAGTATTACTAGATAAGAATATATAATTAATATATTATATATATATATAAGAGTAGAGTAATAGAAAGATATAGAAAGAATTAAAGAAGTATATATATAAATAGTATAATTCGAGGAGTACGGAAGGCCGCCAGAAGGTGACAGGGGGCCGTGCCGGGTGCCGGCCAAACCGACGAGCCACGTCCCCACGCACGCAGACACAGTCCATCCAATCACAGGGGGGTGCGCTTTAGGGCCGTTACAATAACATATGCCACGCAGCGCATTCGTACACCTCTATATTTCGATTTTTTCTCTTCTTGTAATCTTACAAACAATCTCTTTTAACCTGGCGGATATTCACCTCTCCTCCAATGAGATACAATAGTAATGACCCTGGAGCACAGGACAAGACTGCGTGTTATGAAACAAAAAAAAGTATTGAAATTATAAAAACGCCAATAAAGCTATCAGTCGGGAAAGGGACGCTAAGTGAAACGGCCCCAAGTCAATTTTCAGATTATTCTGTATCATTTTAGTTCTTGTGTGTGTTCAACTCCTTTATAATTTTGGGTTGGGCGGTTGTGATAACAAAACAAAGATGAAGAGGCGTCTCCGTTATATACATTATAAATACTTTTTTGTTTATTATTTTCGTTTTTGTAAAGGCATCCTTAAAGGAAGAGGTGTGGATTCAGAGTCAAACCGTAGGCTTTCTTTTCGTAAGTCAACAATATTTTAATTAAATCCAATGACAACCGGTGTTTCGAAAAGGAAATGAAAATAACATACTCATATCGCAACCCAAAAGGACTGTTGTTGACAAGAGTAGCAATCGCTGGCAAAGTGGAACCAATAGAGATATAACAGAGCAATGGAAACTCTTTTTCAGTTGTTCCTGAGGATTTTAAAGATTCCATCGGGAATGCGGGTCTGATTCTTTTTTCTATTAAATTAGCCTTTAGTATATTTCTGTCAATCTATAAAGCTTTGTTGCTCCGATTACTGCGACAATTTATCCAAAGTATTTTTGGCATAATTTTTAAGAGTAGGGAGGAGAGTACATTACGGATATCGAATACAGTCATCTACTTGTTTACATTTGTTTGTGAATCTGGAAGTGCGGCTTTACCCCATTTTTTTCAATGATAATCTATTTTGTCCATTTTTGCCCACCCATTTTGCCCAAAAAAACCTGGTTTTTTTTTTTTAATAAAACCTGGTGGGTCAGGCCAATTTTAAAAAAACCCTGTAGTTTTTTGCAACCTCGAATATATAATTTGTTATTATAGTGTTCTAACTTTATCCTATATATATAATATATTATATATATAATATATATATATATATATATATAGTATATATAATAATCACATATATAGATATATATATATTAATAATATATATAAATATATATACTATTATAGCAGGTTTTTTCAGTCACCCCTTCTGGATAGAAAGTCTCAACTTGAAACATGGCTAAAATATTGCATAAATCCTTGGAAAATTGAGGGGGGAAAAGAATACTACTTTGAGTGCATAATTAATTGGCACAAAATGATGCATGGTGTCGCATTCTTTTATGTGGTTCAGGATTTATGTCGGGAATTGTAAATACTTGCAAATTACAACAAACAGCTTGATAAAAGCTCATGATTTTTATAAAAAAAAATGGAATATAATTTGTTTTCGTTGTCATTAAAGGTGTGTTACTTACACTCGCATTTGAACTTCTTTTCGAGAGAATTTAGGGTGGATGTAAAGTAAAGAACATGCGTGAAAGATTTTCACCAGGATATTCAATACTAATGCGAAAGGCGATAACTTCGTGTGTGAATAATGAACCATAAATTGGCTTATGATTTATCTCTAATAGTTCACGGCATTTTTTTGAAGACGAGATATGTCAGAATATTCGATTCACAACGAGAAAACACGATTGAACAATGTACTTAAATGCAAATAAGCATTCTGATTTTGCATATTAAAGGCATGACTTATATTTTGGAATATTAGTATGCATTCTTGTCAAGTAAAAAGGTCAAGTTAAATTTTAAGATTTCGGTATAGTAAGAAAGCTAGTAAGAAGATTTTGGGACATTAAGCCAGATTAGTTAACACTCTAAGTTGTGACTCTAAGTAGCACTCTTGGTATAAAGTTAACTCAAAAATGGTCATATAGAGATAAACTCATTTATCAAGATATCAAAGGTATGTATAGACTCCAGGTCACGTTTAAGAAGGCCAACAGTGAGTAGGTCATGTCAGTGACAATACCCTTTAGAATTTATGGAATCCATTACTGACTGCATTGACCGAGAGATCCATTGCCTATTTGTATATTTAGACACTTTAGTAAAGCTTTTTGATAAAGGTTCCCCACATAAGGCTGATGAAAAACGTTATTGCAATGTGGTTATAGAGTGGAGTGGTACCATGTTGGAATTAAAGGAGTGGCTGCGAAGAATAGGAAAACAGTGTGTACAAGTAAATGGGAAAAATTCATCATGGGAAATAGTGAAGAGTGGTGTCCACAGGAGTTCAGTGCTGGGCCACTATTGTTCACTCATTATTATCTACATGATTCTTTAGACCGAGAATTAAATGCAATGGTTATCTAAGTTTCGCAGTATGATATACTAAAAGTGGCCACCTCAGTAGGAATAAAGGCATGCATTTAAAGATTTTCAAAATGATCTTGATAAACTTCCTGGGTGGGCAGATAAATGTGAGTACTAGAATTTTAATAGTTAAATTAAAGTTTAAGTTTTCACCTAATTTACTCAAATAAAAGTTTTAACGACGATATGAATGGGGATTGGCTTGAGTCTGTGAACCAAGAAGATTTAGGTGTGATTATACAGCAGTAATTGAAAGTAGCTAATCCGTGTTTGGAAGCTAGAAATAAAAAGCTAATAGATGCTGGCCATAAAAAACTCGCTATGTTGATTATACAAGGAGCAAGGATTTAATACGTAAATGCGCTTATATCTAGTGTGTAGGAGTAATTTAGAGTATTTGTTGCCCAAGGTATTGTGCGCCCCATTATTTTAAGAACTTAGATATCTAGCAGAGGGTGGACACAATAGGCAACAAAGGATGATTTCTGGGTCTTGAGTGGTAAGAGCTATATTGAGAGAGCCTGAAGGATTAGGAATGCTTCATATGTAGAAAGGCCCTCTTTCCAGTAGCTGATGACACATGATACAAAATCTACAAAATAATTTACATCTATTGAAAATATACAAACCAACTCTAATTTTCATAGTAGTACATGACAGGTTGACACAGGGGACCATAATAGGAAAATAGAAGAGCATATCTTGATAAAGAAAGCATGCATTCACCGGTAATATATGAGCTCCATTTACACCTAACAGTATATGATTGAGTATGTGACTCCGATCTGCAACATTTAAGAAATAGGGTTAGATTCCTTTATGGACTGGTTGGGTATTATAATAATATATTGACGAAGCCCCAAATTCGGCGCGGGTTTTATATCATTAGCTTATTAATGAGTTAGATGCCATGCCTCACGGCTATCATGATCGTAATGTGACTCTGTAGCTATATTAATGCAGTCATTAGTATCACTACGCTCGGCCGTGTTATATACTGACAATATAGTATTAGTAGATTATATCCTTGCAAATCAGTATATATTATTACTATGATAATATATATATATATATAGTATATATTAGCTATAGTAATCTTAGTAAAATAAATTAATATATATATAATATATATATCATTGAGTTTTTGACTAAGCCAAATTGGTGTATTTGTAGTTACAAACAATGACCAAGCACCTAGGGTGCTTTGTGGGATTTGGCATGAGCATGCGTTGCGGTTAGTGTTTGTGGACTGTGCGACAGTCTCACGCTAGGCCATGCTTGCGCTTCTTTCTGTCTCTATATCTCTGACTGTCTTAAATGTCTAAAAATTCTTATCTATATAAGTAACTGTTGTATCAAAATTTAAACCTCTCCTAAAATAAAAAATTGTATAATTTACACTACAGTGTAAGCGCATTAAAACCTTAAAAATTCTAACTTAAATATTGCAATAACTCTAAGGTATCGATGATAGAAAAAAGATGACAGTCGTTTTCTGTGTTCAGCGTAAAAAATTATATAAGATTCAATGAAAAAAATAAAATTATAACTTTTTTTTGATGTTACCATTAGTGTTATGAATCTTAAAGTTTCTTATTAAATCTCACCCAAAAAGTAAGAGTTTTGGCCAGTATCGGCCATATTAACCAACCGATACCAAGAGCTGATACTGCGGATACTGATACTATCGGTATACATCCCTAATTATATATATTATATATATATAATATATATATTATATATATATAAATATATATAGTAGTATAATATTATTTATATATTATATATATTATAATATATATATATATATATATATATATATATAATATTATATATATATAAATTAGTTAGTTTGTTGCAACGAATTTTGGGTGATTCTGATCTACTTATCAAAGGTGGAAACTGTGATTATACAATCATTTGCTATTACCCAAAATGGATTATATATGGTCCAAAATTACCCAGCTTGATAACCAAGCCCTGAGCTTCGGCTCAACTCAATTTGGAAATTCTAGAGCCAAATGAGCAGAGTTTTGATGGGAAAAGCATCAGAGTGCAGTGTGAATTTAATTGTTCTGTTATTAGCTAATAGATTTTCCTAGTCTTAGTATGTCGTTTAGCTATGGCTTTAATAAATTATGAGCTATAGGTATTAATTTAATGTCATTTTACTTAATAATTAAGTATTAATCTTACATATCATTCTAATAAGATGATAAATAAAAAATAATAGGCCTTCAAATTTCATATTATCTCTTTATCAACTTCTCTATTTGAGTATTGATTAAAATTATTCAAATAATAGTTCATGTATTGATCCTTAATTTAAATCTAATATGGTTAATTCCTGTAATTGTTACCCATGACGGGTTGTCACCCCCGATTTTATAGACAATCATCAGGATAAATATCCATACTATAAAAAAAGTCAATAATGAAGAATAGTGACAGAAAATCGTTCGTACTCCATTATGCTCTGAAATAAAAAATGAATACTAGCCTTTCTGTCAAAGTGTGAAAAACCCATAGGATTTGTTATAAAAAAAAAAAAAAAAATTTTTTTTTTAATAATCACAGGAACTATACTGCTTAAAAATAATAATGAAGATGTGAAAAACTGAAATCAGCAGTGCTTTTTATGAAAAAAGTTTACAGCCTCTGCGCAAAGTTATAAATTATTCCCATAGACTCTCATTCTAATATATGAAATTATGGGCCTCTGCTTCGTTCTATATTGCCATCTAGTGAAGGTTATGATAAGATTGTTAATTCTTACATTAGAATTTTCTCTGTTGATTATACCTAACCAACTTAATCAATAACTCTGTACTCTTAGAGGGCCTGAAATTAGAGGGACCTAACCTGTCGTAACAATATGAAGGTCTTATAGGGATTTCTATACTAACTATTGAGAGGCTGCTGTACTTTTTTTTCCGAAAGAGGCGACAATTTCTGTTCTATCACTATTCTCTTCTCTAATTTATTTAATATTTGATATATTCTGTGATTTTCATAAAAATCGGGCATGAACTGTGACAACCCTCTGCGCGTTAATCAGATTACCAAAAATAATCTTTAATGCAGATATACAACAATTAGGCAATTGTATAATGACGTGCCTGATGTAGTAAGATATAGCCCATAAAGCCTTTAAGATGTTGGGATATTGTTTAGGCCTACTGTTAAAAAATAGGCCTATTCCAGATTTACATTTTTTTACACATACATGCCAATTAATAAACTAGCATCATTGTATAAAATAGATTACCTCGCCCATAGAAAAATGTCTATAATTGATTTCCTCAAGTTATATTTAATAGTTTCACTTGTATATACTATATATGTCCTAATTGAGATAAATAAGTATTAGGTCAAAAACTCTCACAGAAAATTCTTTTACAAATATAAAGTAATTTATTTATCCATTTATTATATATATCATTTCTGTATAATTATGATTGATTTGTTCTATATATAAATTAAAATAAATATATACTTGCCAATGAAGATCTATTTCAATACATATCCTATAATTTCATTCTCATATAGATAATATCCAAATATATTATAGTTGACATATATAAATTATCATAAACCTATTTATATGATTTTCTAACAAAAAATATTTTTTTATAGGGGGAGCGAGGCGTCTTGAATTTAGAGTTCTATTAATGTTGTATTGTCTGCATTCGAGGATGATAGACACTCTAGATGCTTCTCTAGATTTTTTTATGCCTATCTTTTAGATCATTATCAGCTTATAAAATAACTTGAATTAGGTATGAAAAACAATCGTGATATTGGTAGATTAAAATTTGTTAAACATGCCTGGGAATATACATTTCAGCTTAAAAATAATAGAATATTACCAAATGCTACAGACATTCTCAGTAATAATTATAAATAAAATTAGACAGCCACATTAATCTTTGAAGTCTTTAAAATCAAAGTAATTAAACTTAAGGGACGCAATCCTTTGCTATCACACAAGCACAAACAAATAATGGCGTCCGCGGTCCGACTCTGAGTATACCGTGGCTATGGGGAGTATATATGACGTCATGATAATTATTTTTTTTAACTATCTTTATTATAAAGTTTTACAAAAAATAAAAAAAACTTCTATAATATAGTGAATTTAACTTTATTTATTACAAGAAAAAAATTAAATATTTAAGTGATTACATTTTTTAATTCAGTGGGCGGAGGCTTGCGGGTCGTAAGGGCGCGTTAGGGAAGGAAATATTTGCCAAATATGGAAAATTTCAATTATATATATTTCAAATTATTAAATAATTAATAGAATATATTACAATAATAATAATAATTAATAATTGAATTTTCAATTATCTCGAAATTTAAGATAATAAACCCGAAACCGAATCTAGACTTGAATATAGTAAATAGAAACAATGTAGAAATGAATTTTCTTAGAATAAAAATAAACATGTATTCCCAAATTACTTACATTAAAATATAATACTAATACATATATAATAATTAAAGACATTAATGAAATAATATATAGAGACAATTATAATATAAGCAAATACATTAAGGTACCTTTTATCGAGACTATCTACATCTAACCCACTACCCTAAATACTTATATAATGCTCATGGCAAATCCACAATAAGTCAACAACTAGGGCTTGTTCATAATTGTTATAAACTTAAAAGATCCATCCAAATTAGCATTTAATGCAAAGCTAATGCTATATATATAAAATAAATGATAACCCAAACTACATATATATCTCAACATGCTATAATAACTAAGTTTAATTGTCTACATACATGCTCAATCTAATACATTAAATAAGGTCGTACAACTCATAACTAAAAAAATCCCCCGCGCGCCATATTGTGGAACGTCGTCTCAAAAATTATATAATATATATAGTACAAGATATATACCTCAACCACCCTACATTCACATTGAATGTACTATTCCACGCGGTTTCCTCTAATGAACCATCATTGCACTTGCGTGCTAAGAACATAGTAAAAAAGACCAACATCTCATTACAACTTTTTTTTTTAGTTTCTTTTCTTTCCTTTCTACTTATGCTCCTAACAACTTAGATAGGTTACAATACTGATAAGTATCATACTTTAATAGATACATATTGAGAATCAGCGTATGAAATATGTATGAGAAAAAATAAGATTATTTTTTTTTAACTAAAAGAATACGCCAGGCTGGTCAAAACCACAAAAGATAGGCACAACACTTGTGTGTCGGCGTTACTACTGCCCCTGGAAGCTGTCTCCTGGGCGGACGACGGGGTTGGACATATTCCCCCGCCCTCTCATTCACCGTGAGGAGGTTTATCTTCCCGAAACCCTCAGCTCTTATTACAAGGTATCTTGCTTGTGAGTACTGCGGTCCAGAGCGTATTGTTTTCTCCCTCCCGCTCCACCCCTCCTCATTCTGTTCAAATCAATTAGGAGGAAAAATATTTAACGTCCCCCCTTGTTTCCGAGGCGTCCGGCTCGAAGCCT
The DNA here is from genome assembly GCA_015478945.1 of Trachelipus rathkii. Taxonomy (NCBI): domain Eukaryota; kingdom Metazoa; phylum Arthropoda; class Malacostraca; order Isopoda; family Trachelipodidae; genus Trachelipus; species Trachelipus rathkii. The sequence goes on from JABUQX010030642.1 coordinate 30,989, forward strand.
CCCCTAAAAATGAATAAGTGTGTATACGCTGTTCCACAATACCAATAATATTTTTAGAGTTTTAATGCAGAGAGTGCTGAAGTTATTCCTCCAGTGGTTCTGCCTATAAAATAGTCAACTTAACATATAATATTTAAAAAAAAAAATAGAGAAATTTTTTTTTTTTTCATTTTCTTGCACATACATTGTAATATTGATATGTTGCTCTTCTGCCTTGTATATTCTATTGAATTTTTCTTAATAAACACTATCATAGTTTTCGAATATAATCAATCGATGGTAACTTCTTTTCAGTTTGGGCCCTTATACTTAAGTTATAATATATATATGATTAAATCATAAATATATAATAATAGTTTATATATAATAGTATATATATTTTTGAATATATATAAATAATGATATAGTATATAGATCACGTCTATAATAGCTATATATGGCCAAGCGTCTGGGACATTAGCCTCGCATATGCTAGTCTTATAAAACTATTATGCTAGAATCAAAGTCTGTGAATATTATGGGAATACATTGCTGGACATTGCTAGGTCCAATTGCTGTCCTGAGAATGTAACTAAAATAAAATTATTCAGTTTTGTCTATACATAGAAATATATAAAATCTATTTATCTTAATTTATAGAATGCAAATGGTAGATAAGTAGTGTAAGCTGCATTATATATCTCAAATACTGCAATATTTAAAGCTTCACAGCCGCAAAAAGAGTATACGATTTTTTGGAAATTCCTGAAAGAAGAATTTATAGTATAGAGAATGAACAGCAATATGCGGTATTACAGCAAAAAAAAATATTGTTTGAATATTATGAAGGTTAATATGATTAGGTAAAGGTGTGGCTCATATATCTCGGAGACCTTTATTGGTTTCTGGTTAAATGAATAAATAGACTTTCTATTAAATTGCTCTTATTACGCACACTAGGGGCTCGAGCCGACGGGAAACATAGGGGGGGACGTTTTCCATACCCCGTATGGGAGGGGCGGGGAACCCCCGCGACACCCATATCAAAGAGCGGGGTTCCGGAGACCCTCCCCGGCGGGGGGGAATTAGTTCCTACCCTGTAGTTCCCGGGAAGCAGAGACCACGAGCTTGCCATCGGTGCGGTATACCTTGGGGTATTCTTTAGTAAAAAAAAAAGAAGCAAAATTTAATAGAAAGTCTATTTAGTTTTATTTTAACGAGTAACCAAATAAAAGTCTCTAAATAAGGCTCCTAATCTATAATGAAGACCACTTTGATTAACTTAAGTATTTTTTTTACTTTTCTTTTGATTAGAATTTTGCTATTGTACAATTTTGTACGCAGAGATTTCCAAAAATGTATTCCTTATCGCTGTAGCTATTGTAGTTTACTCGAATGTATTATCAGTGAGTATATATATATAATTATATATATATATATATATTATATATATATATATATATATTATAAATATATTATATATATCTATATATATAATGTATATATTTTTTTTTTTTTTACATATTCCGCAACCTCAAAAGGTACTCACGCAGTTGTTTTCTAGCGGATATGGTTGCCTTTTTGCATGGAAGAGGACATTTTGATTTGAAGTATTTGAGATTATGATGTATGGCTCTTCTAGAGGGTAATACAAGACCCGCTATATATATATAATCAGAGACCATCTTTAGAGCACTAGGCCAATGCTGGGTGAGTGGGTCCGATGAATAGGAGGAATAATATTGAGGCAAAGGCACACCTTTGAGTGTGGTAGGAAACGCGGCATAGACACCGACATTGAGAATGTTAGCAAAAAAAAAAAAACTAAAAAAAAACTATAATATTATATATCATTATATATATATATAATATATATATATATATATATATTATATAGTATATATATATTACTATATATATATATATTAAATATATAGTACATATTAGGTATATATAATGAGGTAATGGTAAGTATATATATATATTACTCTAGGAATTATATGTGTGTGTGGTGTATTTTTTTTACAGTTTGGGTTATGTAGCCACCGACTTCCGGCAAAGCTCTATTCAAAGGAAGGGGGTGTGTTTGCACGACCAGATAAGATCACATATAAGCGCAAATTTAGCAAATGAGAGTCACAGAAGGCAAGCTTTGAAGTGAAGGGATAAGCTGGTGAAAATTCTGGCAAGACCAGAGACACAGAAGAGGAGAGATTCCAGAATATTAGGAGAGAGTCAAGGAGATTGCAGAGATGAAGAACGAATGCACGCGTAAGCGAGAAAGGTAAGCCAGGCTAACTAAGGCGCACACAAAAGAGACACTCAAGCGCGCATGAACAAGCAGTTTGGCCCACTGGATGTAACGGCGAAGAGGGGTGCTTAAGCGTATCGTGGCTAAAAGGTATGATGGGTGTATTGCGGTTTAGTGACAGTTCCTCGAGCCCTTTCCGCTGCTGGTGAAACCATTAGAAAAGAGATAAAGCCCCAGCAGTCGACGGCTACTGCTATGAAGATATGGGACGGGTCACAGCAGCTGGAAATGTTCACGGCAACACGTGTGACCAGAGTATGTAAAGTCCTTCATATGGCTTTTTTGACTCGACCCGAGTCTCGCAACGCACAGAGTGAGACCAGAGCCCCGTCATTATATCCGTAGTCAGTCTCTCCTCAGGGGCGGATGAGAAACTCTGTATAGTTGAGTAACTGAGAGAGGAAAAAAATCTCGCCAGTTCTAAACAGAACTCCCAATTCCTTTGAGGCCCGCCTAGCACCCGCCTCGTGAATTGCATGGTTCCAAGTATTTTGTTGGTATGTTAGAATGGTCTGAAGCTGATGTTTTTTATTGTCAACCGGGAGCAGAAGGACGAGATAACGTTGACAAAGAATAGAGAAGTTATAAGGATGATATTTAGAGGAGTCTAGATTGTAAAGTTGGTAGAATGTAAAGAAGTCATTATGCACGAACGAGTGTACTGCGACCCCAACCGGTAGACATCGCTATCCCAGTATTCAATCGATGAATAGCATCGGAAAGATTCAGACTCAGAGCGTCATATCCCTAGAAGTATTTCGAGTGCATGTGTGCAGCATGCTGAGTTGAAGAATTGTGTATGGACCCGCATGCGCGCTCACACTGAGGGAAAGTGTCTAGTTTACCTAGAGGATATAGGTGAACGAGGGGCGGGTTTCAGCATGGAGGCAGACATTCCTATCGAAATATTGGGTGAGAACTCCATCACTGGATGCGAGCCTCGCCTTCCTACGTTCCATAGATTTCAGGAGTCCATGCACCGATCAAATGTAAACACAGGCAAAGGCATAGGACACCTGAGAGGAGAGAGGAGAGAGGAAAGAGGATCCAGGGTTGAGTTAGAGGGAAAATAGGAGACCTTTTTGGCCTTTTCAGTTGGAGATATTAGCTGCTAAACAGAACCGTCAGGTCGAATAAGAGGAGGAAATGCCGTTTTTGGCAAGAGGGCCAGAAATATTTCAGTAGGAGAACCTAGGAAGTTAGCGCACTTTCGTTTGATGAAGCCCGCTTTGCTCGCGAAGAGTATCCCTGCAACGATTCTAGCTGAATGAAAATTACAAGAGTGATAGGAGAACTGAGAATTTTTCCACTCCCGATTTACGCACTGTCCTAGCAGAATGACGCGAGAACAAACACGATCGAACCATGGATTATGAGTAGAGAAAGATTTAGTCGAGAAGGAATGAACCTATTCATCCCATCATCAACGATTTCAGCTCCCACCTTATCGGCAGAAACGGAGTCACCAAGATCAAAGCAGTCATCCGATGATAGTAGCCTAGAAGCGGACGCAGGCAACCCAATCGGCCGTTAAAGTGCAGAAAAAAACGCGTTAGGATCGATGAGCATGTGTAGAGAGAAGAGTATTAAATTAAGAGATTTATAATGGTTGATAGTAGGATATTTCAGAATTTAATCATAGAATATAGCGAAGGGTAGGATGTATTATATAGAGAGTAGCGATAGTGGTAGTGAAAACATAGGTCAAGGGTGTTCAAGAAGTGTTGGGGAACGATCCGGAATAGAGAGATGGATTGTGTTCTATAATTGAAATTGTATTAACAGAGAGTCAGTATAAAATTAGATAATAATGTATACTGAGAGATTACGGTACCTTCCTCCCCACCTAAATCAGTATTAAATGAGGACTGCCAAACCACAGTGTTATATGATACATTACGAAAATCCACCCAAATAGGACCTCAAATATTTGGATATGAGAAGATATAACAGATACCTTCAGTAGTACCTCTTTTCCTCAAAAAGTTAAAAAGATAGTATGGTTAAATGATTAGAGGCCTGTTTATTATATTATTATTATATAGTAGATATAATAATTATTAGAACATTCCGCATACTACTATGCATTTGCGGATAACATTTTCCGTACCTAAAATATGACATCCGTAATATATTTCGCCTAATCCTCACTTAATAAATAGCATATTATAATACCTAGCCTAATAATAATTTATTATACTATATAATCCCGCATCCTCTTTTTAAAATAAAATATATGAAGAGCATGGGCATGTTTGAGGATGTTCGTATGCCAGTAACATTTTCAATTGAGGGGGGCATATATGAGAAAGTTGTGAATGTCAAAGAATTATAAGATTATATTTATATAATATTTTATATATGATATATATTCAATCTGATTATATATTTGATAAACAATTATATATAATATACTATATATGATGTGTGTGTGTGTTGTGTGTGTGTGTGACTGTAGGTTTGTGTGTGATTGTGTGTGTGTGTTGATAGTGTGATGTGTGCTACCGCAGATTTGACTTATGGGTTATATCACAGGATAAAAAAAGTTACTTGTGGTTATAAAATAAACAAATAAGAATAACAGGTCTACAACAGTTGTAACTAAAAAATTTTGTGTCATGAGGTGAGTGAGTAAAAATAAAACAATACCTATTTGAGAAACGTAAAGTAACATTTATGGTGGTTGTTTAGTACTGAGTCCTGTTCATGTAACAATATTAAATCTTAAACTCAGCATTTAGAAGCCTGGATTTTCAGCGAATTCGCAATTTACATTTGGCTTCCAATTCGTTCATTTTTGCACTTACTAATTTTTAGAAAATTTCATCTACATAGTGTTTCCATTAGGCCTGTCTTCGTTTATTGTGTTTCTTAGCCCAAGTCTTTACTCTTCAGAGAGGAGTGCTAAAGGACCTTTCAATGGTACTGATTGAAAACGGTAGCACCATTGGCAATTAATAGACAGGTTATTGATTTGAGGAAAAAAGGGGTCGGCTTCTTTAATAACCTCAGTAAGTTCCAAGTCTTTCAACTGTTTGATTATCAATTTTTTATCCAGCCACAAGGGATACCATAAGTCCAGTTTCGGTATGAAATTTATTGACATCAAGATCATAAAACTCTGGAAAAATATTTTACTTTCTCACGCAAACTGCCCTACTGGACGCGCCTAACATAAGAACGGCATTGCCAAATGAAAAGAAAAGATGGAAATGCTGGCCAGTTGTTTCTTGAAAATCTAGATCTCTAAAGAGGATTGAAACGTTATCACTACGGAGCACAAGTATGCTGAGTAAATTTAAGATCAGGCAGAAATTTTCAGAGGATATTTGTTTTATGTAATGAGTTTAGATTTTACTTTTCTAGGGTGGTTGCAAGTTCTACCTAAAATATTACTTATTGCTCAAAGCAGTAATAACATTGGCGGATAAGAGCAGCATCAGAAAAATTTTGTTATCGCAGTTTTGCATTGGTCTTGTTGACAACCTTCAAAAATTCTTTGGATATGATTAAGAGTAGATATGCTTAAGTAAGTAAAATACTTTTTGTGTTGAATAATTTAACTAGTTTCAACTAAGCAAATAATATTTGTTATTACGAAGAGATAATAATGAAATTGGGTCTTGTGCCGAACCAGAATAACAGAAAGCTGTTTTTCTTGTTGATTGTTGCTTCAACAATATTTATCATATTTGTATTTAAAATAGCAATACTATGATATTTTGAGTCCAACGGGTTTCACAAAGTCTAGGCAAGTTGGGAATGTAATGTATCTTAGGGTATCTTTGAAAAAGTTTGTCTTGTATATGTGGCAATAGTATTTTCAAATTTCTGGAATAATGTTTAGGTCATAAATGACCAAATTAAGCCGATGGTTACCACTGTGAAAATATATAATCTTTTTTTCATATTTTCCCGCAGTTTTCTTTTGAACCCTATGTTTTAATCCTGCAATGCTGCGCAGCTGTCTCGTACCCTGCCCAAGCATAGCTCGCGCTTCAAAACTTTTCTAAAAACAAGTCAATCTTTTTGGCCAATGGTTCAGAATTTCAAGAACTCAAACCCAGAAAATTCTTCTCAATTTTTTCAAGATCAAAAACCTTAATGCTATAGAGTATAGATAATTGTTCGGTGCCTGACAAATCCGCAGTTTCATCTGCAAATATGGAGTAGATTACAAAAATTTTTTTTTGCAATCGCGACAATCATGTTTTTATGATAATTCCACACAAAATGATCAGTTCATTTTGAATCATCGGAGCGTCAAGACGGACGGCATTCTTTTGTCCTTAAATATGTTCTTTCAATTCCACGTCACCGCATTCTATTTGCAGCTAATCAGGTCTTCAAAAATTCCCTCCAATGCAGTTCTTACCTCTTAAAGTTAAGTCATGGGTTCCGCAGAAAATTATGGCCTCAAAATTGCTGTAATATTTCTTATTTTCCTGCAATTATTTTTTGATGTGTTGTCGCAGATGAATTCAAACGGTTACGCTATCCCTTGATGATTTTAACCAGCTTTTGGCAGCCGCCAAATCTATCACATACTGAGGTTCTTTAGCGTGGATTAATGTCGAAGAAGCAGCTTATAAAGCACAAAAGTAGTTGACTTTAAGCCCAATATGAAAGGAAAACACAATTAAAACTTTAGAAAAAAATAAATATAATATTGTATTGTAAACGGCGTTGTACAATATTACTTCATTATCTAATCGATTGACTGGTATTTTTTTCAGTTTTTTCTACTAAAAAACCTTAAAAACGTCCTTGGCAAAAACATAATTTATGAGTATTTTTTTTTTTCAGCCAAGATTTTGATATGGCATGGCCCCCCCTGCCCCCCCCTGCTACGCCCATGTATATATATAATATTTATATACTATATAATATATATTATAAAAGGATTTTTTAGCTTGACTGGGTTGATCAATTGGCTATCAACATTCAAAGAAAGTTAACAAAATGTAACGGACTAAAAAAGTAACGGAGGAATTTGCGTGCGTTACATGAAAGAAAAAGTAATGAGTCCGTTACTCTGTTACTCAAAAAACTAGTTCCGTTATTAACGGATCTATCTCTCTCTCTCTCTCTCTCTCTCTCTCTATATATATATATATATATATAATATATATATATATATATGCATCTTTTTCAACAAATATATTATTATATTATACTAATATATATATATATATAATATATATATATTATATATATATATAAATATTATATATATTATATTATATATTAATATGAGCATCCTTTCACCAAAGTTTATTTATTATAATTAAATTTGAATTTTTATTTCAAATTGGAGAGTATTGTAATTGATTGGTATCCCATTAGGCAAAAGTTCCATTTCAACGGTTGTGTTATCTCAAGACTTTATACATAAAATACTTTGAAAATATAGTTGAAAATAAAGCTACCAAAGATTTAAGTTTAGAGCATGTGTTGATTCATTATAGGGTCATAATAGATTCATTTCAGGGTTCGTGATTTTCTGGATTTTTTTTTTTATTTATTTATTTATTTATTTATTTATTTTTATTTTCTAGAATTTTTTGAGATTCGTGACGTTCTGCGGAATATAATTTCTAGACAAACTTTTTTTAAGTTCGATATAATATTATTTTTTATCAGGAAGGATTAGTAACTGTGAAATGAAAAAAAAACATGTTTATATTAAATTTTACTTTGGTTAGCTATAAACATTTATAAAATAGGGCCTTGGCGCTGCATCCAACAGATGGGCCTATCGAGACTCCCATTCAATTACAAATTTAAAATATATTAAAGATTTCATAATATATATAGTTTTATTTCTATTGAAGTTAAATCATTTAAATATACAAAAAATAAATAAATAAATAAATAAATAAATTAAAAAATATAAAAAAAAAAAAAAAAAAAAAAAAAATAATAATTTTTGGATAAAAAAAATAAATTAAAAAATCAATTGATTAATATCAATTGATTTTTTCCGTGCCATCCCCGATTCATATATATATATATATATATATATATATATATATATATATATATATATATATATATATATATATATATATATATATATATATATATATATATATATATATATATATATATATATATATATATATATATATATTTGAAAAAGACTTATTTTCAATCTATTTTGCCCCCCCCCAACCGAAAATTCTGCGTATGCCCTTGAGCACTGTATCGTATGTCGTAATTGGTATCCCATTATGAATAGAGTTCCATTTCAACTGTTGTGTCTTTTTTTGGGCCTTTATATTGTGGTTTTATTCCTTTGGAAATAAAATTTGAACTAGTGCTACACATATGTTTAATTGTTTAATTTTACAGTATATATATATATATATATATATATATATATATATATATATATATATATATATATATATATATATATATATATATATATATATATATATATATATATATATATATCAGCCTTTAGAAGAGGACCAACCCTTATCTCAAAAACAACAATAGCTACCTGGAAAAGGAATACATTTTTTGAATGCTGGTGAAATTTTAGTTAGGAAAATGTGAAAAAAAAAAATCTAAAAAGCTACAATAGCTACAGGGAAAAGGAATACATTTTTGGAATGCTGGCAAAATTTTAGTAAAAAAAAAAAATAAAAAAAAAATTTGTTAAATAGTTTGAGTAATATGAGGAGGAAGCCTATTTATCTCTATGGAGCTAAATAACCTTTTTTTTTAACTAAAGAATACCCCAAGGGTATACCGCACCGATGGCAGGAGTCGGGGTCTCTCGGCCTTCCGGGGAACTACGGGGTAGGACTAATTCCCCCCCTCCTCTCCGGAACCACCGCTCTTTGGTATTTGGGTGTCGCGGGGGTTCCTCCGCCCCTCCCCTACGGAGTATGGAAAACGTCCCCCCCTGTGTTCCCCGTCGGCTCGAGCTCCCTACATTGCCGTTGTATACCTTTACAAAAAATAATATATATATATTGTTCCCTACTCCTAAAAAAAAAAAAAATAGCCAATATTCATTTTATTTATTTATTTATTTATTTATTTTTTACATTTTCCTAACTAAAATTTTACAAGGATTCCAAAAATGTATTCCTTTTTGCTGTAGCTATTGTAGTTTTTAAGATATGATTTTTTTTTTTTTTACATTTTCCGCACTAAAATGTTACCAGGATTCCAACAATGTATTCCTTTTCCCTGTATCTATTGTAGGTTTGGAGATATGAGTTGTAGTTTTAAACCAAAAGTTGGTTTTAAACCAATTATAACCATATATATATATATATATAATATATATTTATATATATATTTCTTTTTTTATAATATATATATATATATATATATATATATATATATATATATATATATATATATTATATATATCCCATTATGAAATAGAGTTCCATTTCAAACTGTCTCCCGTTTCTTTTTTTTGGCCTTCTTATATTGTGCTTTTAGTCCTTTGAAAATAAAATTGGAACGTGCTACAATATATTGGTATCCCATTATGAATAGAGTTCCATTTCAACTGTTGTGTCTCTTTTTTTGGGCCCTTATATTGTGCTTTTAGTTCTTTGAAAATAAAATTGGAACTAGTGCTACAAATGTTTAATTTTATACAGCATATATATATATATATATATATATATATAAGTATAGAAAAATATATATATATATAATATATATATATATATATATATATATATATATATATATATATATATATCAGCCTTTAGAAGAGGACCAACCCTTATCTCAAAAACAACAATAGCTACCTGGAAAAGGAATACATTTTTTGAATGCAGGTGAAATTTTAGTTCGGAAAATGTGAAAAAAAAAAATCTAAAAAGCTACAATAGCTACAGGGAAAAGGAATACATTTTTGGAATGCTGGCAAAATTTTAGTTAAAAAAAAAATAAATAAAAAAAAATTTGTTAATAGTTAGAGTAATATGAGGAGGAAGCCTATTTATCTCTATGGAGCATAAATAACCTTTTTTTTTAACTAAAGAATACCCCAAGGGTATACCGCACCGATGGCAGGAGTCGGGGTCTCTCGGCCTTCCGGGGAACTACGGGGTAGGACTAATTCCCCCCCTCCGGGGAGGGTCTCCGGAACCCCCGCTCTTTGGTATTTGGGTGTCGCGGGTGTTCCTCTGCCCTCCCCTACTTGGGTATGGAAAACGTCCCCCCCTGTGTTCCCTGTCGGCTCGAGCCCCCCTACATTGTGCCGTGTAATACCTTTACAAATAATATTATGTCCCCTGCTCCAAAAAAAAAAAAAAATAGCCAATATTCATTTTATTTATTTATTTATTTATTTATTTTTTACATTTTCCTAACTAAAATTTTACAAGGATTCCAAAAATGTATTCCTTTTTGCTGTAGCTATTGTAGTTTTTGAGATATGATTTTTTTTTTTTTTACATTTTCCGCACTAAAATTTGTTACCAGATTCCAGCAATGTATTCCTTTTCCCTGTATCTATTGTAGGTTTTGAGATATGAGTTGTAGTTTTAAACCAAAAGTTGGTTTTAAACCAATTATAACCATATATATATATATATATATATATATATATATATATATATATATATATATATATTATATATATATATATATATATATATATTAGATATATATGATTTAGTTGGTTTTAATATATATATATATATATATATATATATATATATCCCATTATGAATAGAGTTCCATTTCAACTGTTGTGTCTTTTTTTTGGGCCCTTATATTGTGCTTTTAGTCCTTTGAAAATAAAATTGGAACTAGTGCTACAATATATTGGTATCCCATTATGAATAGAGTTCCATTTCAACTGTCGTGTCTTTTTTTTGGGCCCTTATATTGTGCTTTTAGTTCTTTGAAAATAAAATTGGAACTAGTGCTACAAATGTATGAAATTTTAACAGCATATATATATATATAATATATATATTATATATATATATAAAAAAAATATATATTATTATATATATAATTTATTTATATAATATATATATATATATATATATATATATATATATATATATATATATATATATATATCAGCCTTTAGAAGAGGACCAACCCTTATCTCAAAAACAACAATAGCTACCTGGAAAACAAATACATTTTTTGAATGCTGGTGAAATTTTAGTTCGGAAAATGTGAAAAAAAAAAAATCTAAAAAGCTACAATAGCTACAGGGAAAAGGAA
>JABUQX010030642.1:55000-67500 GCA_015478945.1 Trachelipus rathkii
ATCTATACAATCGAAAAGGTTTTTCACAGAAGAATTAACCTCTCTTGCAACTTTTAAGAATCTTGCTAACTCTCTCAACTTTTGCGATATATAAATATGAGGATCATCAATATCACGAGTTGACATGTACAGCTTTTCCCCAAATTTTTTTATCAATGTATCGTTTTTAATTATCAAACTATATTCATCTTCTTTCAAACGTCTTAAAACTGATTCTGAAAAAGCAGTCGAAGTTGTTGTGGGAGTCGGCAGCAAGTAAGACGACTGTCTTAACAGCTTTTTAGAGCTTTTCTTGAAATCTGTCTTCTTATGTAAGCAACCCTTGTCGTGTTTCCATAAATCTATTTTCAAGAAAAAACCCAAGCAATATTGGCATGGCACATACATTTTATAAGAAACATAATCTGAAGGGCATCTCCAAGGTATAATTTCACCATATCCACGTTTAATCACGTCGCAGTTATGGTGGTAGTTACCCATATTTCGAATTTTTTCCAATAAAGTTTTTCGATTGAGTAATCCCTTCGGCAAAGATAAGATTCTCTGTACCTCATTTTCATTTTTGTGTATTCTGAACAAATGTTGTCTCAAATTCGTAAAAGATTTCGAACAATACAAACAGTATTGTATCTTGTCCCAGATTCTCTTACCAGGATGATTGTTGGAGACTCTTACATAAACTTTGTCTACTTTCAATGAATTTTCACATAAACTGGCCTCATCGGAATCTTCGGTACCTGGAATATTGTCATCTTCAACATCTTCAACATATGAATCCTCATTGCAAGTCCTTTTCTTAGTTGAGTTACCATTCAAAACATTCTCTGTCTAATATATATATATATATATATATATATATATATATATATATTATATATATATATATATATATATATATATATTATATATATATATAAAAAATATTATATATTATATATATATATATATATATATATATATATATATATATATATATATATATATATATATATATATATATATATATATATATATATATATATATATACGCATACCTATTATATGCGGATGATTTGGTTCTTTGTGGTGAATCTGAAGAGAGTTTGAGAAGATTGGTAGAGAGATTTTGCAGGGTGTGTAAAAGGAGGGGTTTGAAAGTAAACGTAGATAAGAGTAAGGTTATGGTTGAGTGAGTGAGGATAGCCCTCAGTGTGAAGTTATGCTTGGTGAGCAGCTGGAACAGTGTCTGAGTTTAAATATTTTAGGGTCATTTGCTGGATGAGAAAAGGAACGGATGATGCAGAGTGTATAGGAAGTTGTGAATGGCAGGAAGTGGCTGGGGAATTAAGTAGTTGGTGAATGTAAAAGGACTAAGTCTGGAGTGCCTAGGGTCTTGCATGAGGTATGTTGTTACCTGTGTTATTGTAATAGTAGTAAGAGACTATGGTCCTGGAATAAGAAGTTAGATCTAAAAGTTTCAATGTTTCAGATGGACCAATCTTAAGGGGCTGCTAGGTGTGAGAAAAGAATTGATAAAATGAGGAATGAACGTAAATAAGTTTGTGTGGTGTGAAGAAAGGGGTAAACGAGAGAACTTAATGAAAGTATGTTGAGATGGTTTTGTCATGTGGAAAGGATGAATGATAGTCGGGTTTGGTTAAGCGGATTATAGTGGTGAGTTGTTGTTGGGAACCGACCGGCTGGAGACCGAAGAAAAAGTGGGTTGAAGTCACTAAAGGAATGTTTGCAGGAGAGAAAGGTGAGTTTGGCAGAGGCGAAGAAAGGTGCATGATAGGAAAGAATGGCGGGGTGTTGTAAGGTGGTATATGGTTGTGGCCCCCTGGGCCAGGGGATGAACGCTACACTTGACGTTTTACCATAGTGAGGATCCGTCGCGGTCCCGTGAAGTCTAGGGTGGATTTTCTGACTGCGACGAGTTCTTACTAAATTATGGTACAGAGGGGGCGGTAAGGCTGGCTTTCTTTTCGACTATTGTCATATTCTCCTACTGCTTTTCTTTTCGGATGCATGTCACGCACCTTACTCCCAATCTCGGGAGAAAAAGGTCAGATAAAGAAGACGAAGAAGAAGAAATATCTATATATATATATATATATATATAATATATATATATATTATATATATATATAATATATATTATATATAGTATAATATAATTATATATATAATATATATATATATTATATATATATATATATATTCACCACTACACACCAAGACTGGGGATAAGGTGCTTATCATGCACCGGAAACAGAATAAGTCGAAAAGAAAGCCATCCTACCACTCGCCCTTTATATAATTTTAGTGAGACTCTCGCTGTCAGAAATCCACCTAGAAGCTTCACGGGACCGGGACGGACCCTCACTATGGCATCTCGTCAATGTGAGGTCATCTCTTAGCCAAGGTGGGCCACAATCATACCCCCCTCACAAAACTCCGCCATTCACTCCTATTATGCACCTTTCTTCTCGCCTCTGCCAAGCTCATATTCTTCTCCTTCAGGCATTCCTTTACTACCTCAATCCACTTTTATTTTGGTCTCCCAGTCGATCGATTCCCAGCACACTAACAACATTCAATCCAACCAAAAATATAATAGGATTTAATTATTAAATGAAAAACATACACATAACTCTTGATCGGAAAACAATATACAAATAGCATTTTTAAAAAGTATGAAATACTTTAAAGAAATAAGAATTTTTTAAAATTAAAAATAAATAAATGTGAGGTGCATTCTTTCAAAAGCCCAAAATTACCTTAAAATTTATAGTCATAGTTCTCTTTTGCTTTCTTAGTTCCAGTTCCAGAAGTTCTATTTTCTTCTTTAGCTTTTCAACTTCAAAAGGCAAAGAAAGACCTTCATGATTCTTTTTGGAAAAAATTGAATAATTATATATATATATATATATATATATATATATATATATATATATATTTTTTTATTTTATATATTTTTATTTAAACAATTTATATGGAATAGGAATTTTATATATATAATTATATATATAAAAAAAAAATAAAGAAATACATTTATGATTCTTTATAAAATATTTATATATATATATATATATATATATAGTTTTTTCCTTAATTAATTCACATTGAAAATGAGTAAGAAAATGAGAGTATCTAGGGTTTATTGATGTGCAACAAGCGTATGACAGGATTAATAGGGAAGCTCTGACAGGTGTTATTAGTGATATATAGCGTTGGTGTTAGGCTTCTGAATGAAATCAAAAGTATGTTTGATGATAATGAAGTGTGCAAGAATAAATGGAGTTAAGTGCGAATATTTTAATTTTTATAGTGGGCTGAGGCAGAGATGTGTTATGTTCCTTGGCTATTTAATTTATATATGGATGAGGTGATGAAAGAATTTGAGGTACGGATATTAGGGAAAGGTGTTAAACTGATGTAGAATGTTAAGAGTGGAGGGAGCCCTGCTTATTGTACGCGGATGATTTGGTTTTATGTGGCGAACCTAAAGAGGGTGAGAGGATTGGTAGAGGGGTTTTCAGGGTGTGTAAAACAAAGTTTTACAGTAAATGTAGACAAGAGTAAGATCATGGTAGTGAGTGAGGAGAATCCGCTGTGAAGTTTTGTTGGAAGGAAGGTGGCTGGTGCAATTGGATTCTTGGTGAATCCAAAGGGGCTAGGACTAGAATGTACTAGGGTTTTGCATGAGGGTATTGCAACCAGTTAATGTATAGTAGTGAAACAATGATGTGAAATGAAGTATGGTTCTAGAGTACAATCTGTACAGATGGACAATCTTAGGGGGCATGATAAGTGTGAGAAAATAGATAGAATGTGGAATTAATATGAAGAAAGACGAAAACTAGAAAGTAAACGAAAGAATTATGACGGTAAGGTCATGTGAAAAGGATAGATTATAGTTGGTCAGTTAAGCGGATGTACTGTGGTGAATGCGCTAGGAATCAACCGGCTGGTATACAGAAGAAAAAATGGATTGAGTCAGTAAAGGATCATATGAATGAAAGTAATAAGATTTTGCCAGAGGCGAAACGAATGGTGCATAATAGGTGTGAGTGGTAGGGCTTTATGAGTTGGTGTAGTTATTGGACTGGTTCAAGTGATAGATCCTGCATTGACGAGAAACCACAATGAGAGTCCGTCTCAGTCTCCTGAAGAAATAGGGTGGATTTTTTTCTTTTACTTTAAATGAGCTCTCATTAAGGGTATGGAGGAAGCGGTAATGGTCGGGGAACTTTCCTTTCGACTTACATCATGTGCTACTACTTTCCTGTTTCCATTGTATGATGCTAAAAAACTTAAATATTGAGATGCGAAGTTAGTACACACAGTTTATTGTATGATGCTAAAAAACTTAAATATTGAGATGCGAAGATTTAAATGATACTCAATAGTTGGATTTTATTTTTTTTTAAAGAAATTTTGACTTACCTTAGATTCAGATGTTCCAGTAGGAATAGCATGAGACGAAGCTACTTCATGTCTCGATTCAGAAAGTGAACCATCTGTGTACAAATTTCCGGTATCAGATAATGGTGCCTGATCTGATATGGAAGTAGAGTGGACGATATTAAACTCCTCTTCAAAGAATTCAGCATTTACATTATTGGCTACAACCAGCTGCATAGTATATAAATATATATATATATAATATATATATATGTAATATATATATATATATATATATATATAATATTATATAGTTATAATATATATATATATATATATATATATAGTATGATATATATATATAGTATAATATATATATATATTATATATATATATATTATAGTATATCACCACACACCTTCTTTTCCCAATGTGGGTAAGGTGCGTTTTTCATGCACAGCGAAACAGAAAAGTTGTAGAAGAAGCAAGTTGAAAAAAAGCCCAGCCTTCCCAGCCTTACCGCCTCTCTATACCATTAAACGAGAGACTGCGTCCGCAGTCAGGAAAAGATGCACCGCTAGGCTTTATGGACTGCGAAGGACCGTCAGCTATGGCATCTCGGTCACTGTAGGGTTGAATTCATGGCTACATTTTTTACTCTTAATTTTAATAAATTTTTACAAAAGCACAAGTAATTCCAATTTTAAAAAAATGAAAAAGTTCCAGTCTAGCCAATTAAGATAATATGATAAATCGATTACAGATAAAGTTCATTAGAAACTTACTCTCGAGTTCTGAGAGAATTTAGAATATGGATTACATTTCTGCTAGGTTCCTCTTCAAGTATATTCCTCGGTTAGCATGGGGGGTTTTATATCGTTACTGGAAATTATCTGGAAGTGGAATAGGTGGAGAAGCGTTCATGCTCACCTCCCTCTAAAGTTTTTATGATCCATTGTTAAAAGTGTTTGTTTGCCAAAATAGCCGTCTAATGATAGTTATATTATAAATCTATATTATATATATATATTATATATATATATATTATTATAATTATATATATATATATATAATATATAATATATATATATATAATAATAGTATATAATATATATATATATATATATATATTATATATAATATATATATATATGTGAGCATCCCGAAAAGAGTCAGGCATGTAACTAAAAACTATAGATAGGTACCGAAAATAGAATATATTTTTATTATGCAGGAGATATTTTACCGGCAGAAATAAAAAACAAATAAAAAAAAATAACGCTTTTTAAAAAAATCTAAAATTGTTTAAAAATTGTTAAAATTTACATTTTTTTGATAAATCGAAGATGCGGCTTCCTCCCGAGTGACGACGGAAAGTTGCCAATGTTGAATTTTTTTCTTTTTAAAACGGACAGACAACACCGGGTAACAAGAAGAATAAAAATGCTTTCTCGGCCTACCGGGGACGACGGGGGGACTTCGTGCCCCCCTCTGTCCCCCGTCGGCTCGAACCCCCTAATAAGGATATAAAAGAAAAAATAACTAGTTATTGTTCTCAATTATATTGTAATAGGTGACATTTGGCAACTTTTTCTCTCGAGACTGCAGCTTTCAACGTCTTTCAAGTCAAACAGAGCCTGCACTTTTTACTAATATTAATATGGAGTGAAATTCTTAAATAAATTGAAATTTTTTTTTAATTTCTGCGGTAAAAGTGTCTCCTGATTAATAAAATGATATTATTTTCCTGTAGATGTTATAGTTTCTAGTTACATGCCTGAACTTTTTTCGGGATGCTGGCCTATATTAGTATATATATATATTAATATTATATAATATATATATATATATATATATATATATAGTATATATAATATAGTATATATATATATTATATATATCTATATAATATTATAATATATATAATAGTTATATAATATATATATTATATATATAGTATATATAGTAAAATAGTATATATATATATATATAGTATATATGAATATATATCTATATATATATATATATATTATATAGTATATATATATTATAATATATATATATATATATATGATTGATATATCCTCATGACAAAAAGTGGCGGATGCGGATTGTCGAATGAAAGTGTGGAAAGTGCGGATGGCGGAATTTTCCAGAGATTTGGTTGCTTATGCGGATCGTTCACTACATGCTCAAATAATTATTATATATATATATATATATATATAGTATATTATTATATATTATATATATATTATATATATATATAATAACTATTTATATATATATAGCCAGCCTCTAGAAGAGCCACCATCCATATCTCCAAAACTACAATAGCTACAAGAAAGGATACATTGCTGGAATCCTGGCAAAATTTTTACCGAGGAAACTGTTAAAAAAAAATCATATCTTGAAAACTACAAAACCTACAGGGAAAAGAAATACATTTTTGGGATCCTTGTAAAAATTTAGGTTTGGAAGAATGAAAAAAAAACAAAAAAAACAATTAAACAAAAATTGGCTATTTTTTGGGGGTCTGGGACATTATATATAATAATATATAGTATATATATATTATATCTATATTATAATATATATAATATATATAATATATATATATATATATATATATAATTATACTATATATATTATTTGTAAAGGTATTACACGCAATGTAGGGGCTCGAGCCGACGGGGAACACAGGGGAGACGTTTTCCATACCCGTAGGGAGGGGCGTGGGAACCCCGCGATCACCAAATTACCAAAGAAGCGGCGGTTTCCGGAGACCCTCCCCGGAGGGGGCAAATTAGTCCTACCCCTAGGTTCCCCCGGAAGGCGAGAGACCGAATCCTGCCATCGGTGCGGTAATACCCCTTGGGGTATTTTCTTTAGTTAAAATAACAAAAGCAAATTTAAAGAAAGTCTATTTATTTTAACGAGTAACCAATAAAAGGTCTCTAAATAGGCTTTCTAAAACCCCCCCCCCCCCCCCCCCCCTCATATACTATTTATTAACAACTTAATTTTTTTTTATAATTTTTTATTCATTTTTTTATGTAAGATTTTACCAGGATTCCAAAATGTATTCCTTTTCGCTATAGCCTATTGTAGTTTTTTTGATATACTATATTATTTTTTTTTTTAATTTTTTTTATTTTTTATTTTCCGCACTAAAATTGGACCATCATTCCAGCAATGTATTCCTTTTCCTGGTAGCTGTTGTAGTTTTTGAAATATGGATTGTGGCTCTTCTAGAGGCTGACCATACATATATATATATATATATATATATATATATATATAAATTTATTTGTATATATATAAAACATATATATATATATTATATATATATATTATACTAATATCGGTATTCTAATTCAAGAACACAATAACCTAATAAAGTAAAAAAGCGAGATTCAGATCATTAAAAAAGTAAACCCTTAATATTGATATTCGGGGAAATTGCCGTCACAGTTAAACACAATTCAATACCACTCTTTTGGTTCATAAGGGAGGTGTTGTACCTCGCTCATAAAATAATTAAAAAATCAAAACATTTAAAATCTACACAAGGATAGAAACATTAATAAATAAAAAGACTAAAACGCCTTTGGGGTGGATATTTATGGTTGTACAAGTTATTACAAAACAGGCCCATTCAATATTAAAATCTTTCCTGAATTTGGTGACGTCACAGAGGTTACGGGGTCTCCAACCTTATTGCAAAGGCTTTCAATTGTGACTAAAGTGTCAAAATAAAAATCGGTAGGGTCTAAAGATTTTTGCATTGTATATTGTATACTAATGTAAATATTTCGAGAGCAGGTCAAACTTATATGATTAACTTCTTTGAATCAAAATCAATAAATAATTTCATTCCGCATATAAAATAAAAATTTCAAATTTACTATAATTTGTACAAGTTTAAAAAATACCTCTATTTACCTTTAAACTGAAGTGAACCTCACAAGTAGAATTGTTAAAACATTTAAAATTTGTACAAAGATTCAAATATTTACAGTTAAAAATACTCAAATTGTCTGTGGAGTGGTTTAGAAGAGAAGACAGAAGAAGAAAAGATATATATATATATATATATATCTATAATATATATATATATATATATATATATATAGTATATATAATATATATATATATATATATATATATATATATATATATATAATAGTATATATATATATATATATTACATGTATAATATAGATATATATATTAATTAACGCACACGGGACGAGAGGTCGGATAAAAATTAAAATTTCACGATAGCCTCTTGATACATAAATAGATTGTTTTACAGGCGAAATGAAACTTTTCGCTGACCTGACCTAAAACACTTAACCTTAACCTAATTTTTCCCCCTAGAAAAAGGTTAAAAAATATCATTTGGTCACTTAGAACATCTATTGTATAATAGATGCTACTGTGAAATTTCTTTTTGGATCCGACCTCACACGTTCCGTGTGGGCGTATAAGTACTGTCCATATCATATTATATATATATAAATATAATATATATAATATATATATATATATATATATATAGTAATATATAATATAATATATATAATATATATATATATATATATAATATATATATATATATATATATAATATATATATATACTCGTCGACGCTTTTCTTACTCCATTTCGAATTAGTGGCCTTAGCATAAATGATTAGGCCTCTCAACAAAAAGAACTGAACCACTCAAGCTAGCGGTCATAAATCAATCGATACTTGCGACCTTGATAGGCTCGCAATCGCGCCACAATGTCCGTATCATTCTTCATTATGACCATTTTCCCTTCCCACCGTTGTCTGCAAACGCGGGATATAATCACTGCTTTCCCTGTCTCTACTGCGAATGCCAATACGTTTATGGGCAGTGATAAGTATAATAAATAATATACCTTATTACTATATAGTTACATATAGTCCTACGTAGGGAGTGAGGGGTTAGTATAATATATATATACTACCTACTATCTAGGCTTCTATCGTTATTAGGTATATAGTATGCAGTCTAGGATAGTAGGGTGGCACCTTGTAGTCTACTCACTACTTTATCTATATATATATATATAGATATATATATATATATATATATAATGATGTAGTTATAGTGGCGTTATATAACTGGCGGCTATATTATAGGGGCTGTTGTGCTCATTTGTGATATATATAATATGTGTTATTTTATATATATACATTATATATATATATAGTATATATATAGTATATATATATATCTATATATATACTTTATATAATATATATTATATATATATAATATATATATATTAATATATACTATGTCTATATATATATATATATATAATAGTATAGTATATATATATATATATAATTCATATATATATATATATATATATATATATATATTTATTCTATATATAATATATATATTATATATATACTATTATTAATATATACATAATATTTATAATTATATTGCTATTTACTTGCCACTTCAGAGACTACTCAGCCTAGCTAGCCCAGAGGATACGCCCACACAAACACACACACATATATAACACTATATATCTTATATTATTAAATATAATTATAATATATAATATAATATATAGTAGGCAACTATCTCACTGATACCTCACACTCACCACGTAGTATACTATAGTACTAATTATTACCTACTATCTATAGGGTAGTATTATTATAATTACACTATTTAGCGGGGCGGCAGTGGGGCAGTGAACCTATAGGGTAGAGTGAGAGCTATTATTATATTCTATCTACAACTATTGTGAGTAGGTCAGGGTTATGGTATGAGTAGGTAGAATTATATATATATATAGTATCTACGGCTGGGTAGTAGGGGGTAGGTTTCCGCGGATAGTATCTCGCTTACTCATTGTTATACCTCACCTCTCGTATGATATTCACTACCTCACTATAGTTACCTGAAGGGCGCTACCGTTTCCTATATGTTTATTATGTTTTTTTTGGGACAGTACAACAAATCTCATCTTCGAAGAGAGAGTTCAATAGTCAGATGCTGCAATTATTTTTTTTAAATATATATTAATATCTTAGAAAGTAGTAGTTGAGAGAGTAGGGCAACATCATGATAGTTAGCACAAACACACGTAATTTGAGCGCTATTGCATATCTCGTCTCGTGTTGCTTCCTATAGAATATTTTCTATCTCTATATTAAATTATAATTATTACCAAACTTCAAATTTTTGTCAAAATGAGAGTGTTACAAAATTGAACCATAAGCATATTCTAATAATCAGATTTTAAAAATTGAAATATGATGTTAAAATAGTTTTTGTTTTTTTTTAAATAATATTGATCATAACAGCTTAAAATAATAAGAATAATAATATATATATATATATATATATATATATATATATATGATAATATATATATATATATATTAATAACTATATATATATCTATAGTTATATATAATATTATATATAATCTATAAATATATATATATATATAAAATATATATACTATATATAATATATATATATATATATATTATATAATAATTTTAGAGAAAGCAATTTACTATAGCTTTTTAAGTTTCCAGCATTGCATGCGTCCAAACATGAAGCAGGAATCGCCACTGATTATATATATATATATATATATATAATATATATATATATATATATATATATATAATATATATATATATAATATAATATATATTATATTAATAAATATATATAATATATATACTATCTATAAATTATTATATATATAGGCCACCGTCTGATTAGCCGTACTTATGTATCTTAAAAACTATTAATCTACAGTAAAACGGAATACATGGTGAAATTGCTGGATTCCAATGCTAGTACCAGAAAATGTAAAAAAAAAAAAATAACAAAAGAAAAAAAAAATATATATATCTCAAAAACTACAATAGCTACAGGCAAAAGGAATACATTTTTTTTGGAATCCTGGTAAATTTTCACATAGGAAAATGTACACAAAAACAAATTTTTTTTTGCTTTATACGGCACAATAGGGGGCTCGAGCCGCGCGGACATTGGGGGGGCGATGTTTTCCATACCCCGTAGGGAGGCGGAGGAACCCCGCGACACCCAAATACCAAGAGCGGGTTCCGGAGACCCTCCCCGGAGGGGGGAAATAATCCTACCTGTAGTTCCCCCGGAAGACCGAGAGACCCCGACTCCTGCCATCGGGGCGGTATACCCTTGGGGTATTCTTTAAGGTAAAAAAAAAAAAAAAAATAATAGAAATCTTTATCTTTAACATGAAATCCAATAAATGGTTTAAATAGGCCTTCCATCATATTACTATAGTATTATTAACAATAATATTTTTTTATTTTTATTTTTTTTTACATTTTCCTATCAAAATTTACGAGGATTCCAAAAATGTATTCATTTTTCCTGTGTTATTATAGTTTTTGAGATATAATCCTTTTTTTTTTTTTTTTTTTTTTTTTTTTTTTTTTTATTTTTTTTTTAACATTTTCTGGACCAGCTTCCCGGAATCCAGCATTGGACCATGCATTCAAGCAATCTAGTTCCGTATTTACTGTAGATTAATAGTTTTTAAAGATATATATGAACGGCTAATCCAGACGCTGACCATATATATATATATATATATATATATATATATATATATATATATATATATATATATATATATATATATATATATATATTATATATATTTATTTATATATTTTTAATATTATATTTAGTATATATATATATATATATATATATATATATATATATATGACCTTTTCTGTTTTACGACTAGGTCAGTTTTGATTTTTTTTTTTTTTATATATTTCTAGTATATGATCCTAACAATCAGTTTAAGTGGTAACGGACATGATTTAAAAATATATAGGACTTTTTACGTTTTACGACTCCGTCAGTTGATTTCTTTAATTTGTTTTTTTCGTGCCATCCCTGATATAAATATTAGCAAATCAAAACACAAATACCTCTATTTACATTTATACTGAAGTGAACCTCATAAGTAGACAAATAATTGTAAAAATATTTAAAACTTGAAGAAGCTTAAAACACAAATACCTCTTATTTACAT
>JABUQX010030642.1:70000-72500 GCA_015478945.1 Trachelipus rathkii
CAAAATTATTCGCTTTCTTCGCTGTAGGCTATTGTAGTGTTTCCCAAATTAATTTTTTTTTTTTTTCCTTTTTTTTTTTTTTTTTAAGAAAGTTGCACAACCTCGCTGTCAGAGTTGTATGACAGTTGGTTCGTTTACTGTACATTAATAGTTTTAGATACATATGGACGCTAATCAGACGCTGACCATATATATATATATATATAATATAGTATAGTATAATATATATATATTAGTATATATATTAATATATAGTATAGTATAATATAATATAGTATAATATATAATATAAATATAATATTATATAATATATTAATATATATATATAATATATATCTATATATTTGATTTTTTCGTGCCGTCCTTGATATAAATATAACAAATCAAAACAAAAATACCTCTATTTCCATTTATGGCTTGAAGTGAGATCTCAGCAAGTCAGAAACAAATAGATGTGTAAAAATATTTAAAATTGAGAAGCTAAAACACAAATACCTGATTATTTACATTTATCTGAGAAGTGAAACCTGACAAGTGTAATAAATGGTCAAAACCTTTAAAATTTGTATAAGGATACAAGTATTTACAAATAAAAACACTTCAAAATGTCTGTGTAATATATATAATATATATATAAATATATTATATTAAATATAATATATATATATAATATATAAATATATTATATATATTATATATTATAATATTAATAATATACTTATATATATATAATATATATATTATATATATTATATATATATATATATTATATATATATATATATATATATAAAATATTATAGCCAGCGTCTGATTAGCCGTCAAATGTATCTTAAAAACTATTAACGCTACAGTAAAACGGAATACATTGCTGAAATGCTGGTCCATAGATGCTGGTCTGGAAATGTAAAAAAAAAAAAAAAAAAAAAAAAAAAAAAAAAAAAAAAAAAAAAAAAATTATATCTCAAAACTACAATAGCTACAGCGTAAAGGAATACATTTGGAATCCTGGTAAAATTTCACATAAGAAAATGTAAAAAAAAATAATGAAAAAAAAATTATGTTAATAATTATAGTAAGATGAATTAGAAAGGCCTATTCATGAGACGCTTTTATTGTTTCCTCGATAAAATAAATACGACTTTCTTAATTTTGCTTTATAACGGCAACACTAGGGGGCCGAGCCGACGGAACTAGGGGGGAGACGTTTTCCATACCGTAGGGGAGGGGGGGAGAAACCCCTCTACCCCGTAGTTCCCCGGAGGCCGAGATGACCCGACTCCTACCATCGGGCGGTATACCCTTGGGGGATTCTTTAGTAAAAAAAAAAAAGCAAAATTTAATGAGAAAGTATTTATTTTAACGAGTAACCAATAAAGGTCTCTAAATAGGCTCTCTAATGATATTAATTATTAATTATTAACAATAATTTTTTTTTTTTTTTACATTTTTCCTATCTAATTTTACCAGGATTCAAAAAATGTATTCCTTTTCGCTGTCGTATAGTTTTTTTTTTTTTTTTTTTTTTTTTTTACATTTCCAGGACCAGCATTGAACCAGCATTCCAAATGTATTCAGTTTTACTGTAGCATTAATAGTTTTAAAGATAACATATGACGGGACAATCTAAAGCTGGCCATATATTATAATATAATATATATAATATATAATATAATATTTTAATATATATAATCTATATAATATATATATATATATATTATATATATATATATATTATATATATTATATATATATATATATATATATATATATATATATATATATATATAAGGACAGACTCTAGAAGAGCCAAACAATCTATATCTCAAAAACTACGCAGCTACCAGGTAAAAAGAAATAATTGCCTGGAATCCTGGTACAATTAGTGCGGGAAAATGTATAAAAAAAAAAAAATAAAAAAAAAAAAAAAAAAAAAAAAAAAAAAAAAACAAAAAAACAAACAATAGCTACAGGGAAAAGGAATACATTTTTGGAATCCTGGTAAAATTCTAGTTAAGAAAATGTAAAAAAAAAATTATTGTTAATAATTATAGTAATTTGAGTAGATGAGTAGAAAGCCTATTGAGAGACTTTTTATACGTTACTCGTTAAAATAAATAGACTTTCTAGTAATTTTTTTTTTAACTAAATACACCAAGGGTATACCGCACCGATGGCAGGAGTCTCGGTCTCTCTGCCTTCCGGGGAACTACGGGTGGACCTATTTCCCCCCTATCGGGGAGGTCTCCGAACCCCCGCTTTGTTATTTAGTGTCGCGGGGGTTCCTCCGCCCCTCCACTACGGGGTATGGAAAAAGTCCCCCCTGTGTTCCCCGTCAGCTCGAGCCCCCTACATTGCCGTGTAATACCGTTACAAATAATATGTATATATATAATATATACTATGCCCCCCGCCGGCTCGAGCTCCCCCCCCCAAAAAAAGCCAATTTTTATGTTTATTTTTTTTTACATTGCCAACCAACAATTTACAAGGATCCAAAA
>JABUQX010030643.1:0-7500 GCA_015478945.1 Trachelipus rathkii
GAACAGCGAGGCCAGAAAATACGTGCTCAGAGATAATAGCTTCTCAAAATTCACCCGATTAGAAGACTTTCTCGCCCAGTTAAAAACTTTTCTACAACCGGAAGATAAGAAAACCGTTTTCGACTTAATGTTGGACTTTTTAGAATATAGAAGGGAGAGAGATTCCATTTTTACTGACTTCGTGTTAGAACTAAAAGATCGGCTAACGAAGTATCAGAGCCGCCTTCACGATCTGGATGATAAAGCAATATTCAACTCAAGGCAGATAAACCTCTTGGTTACAGGAAAAATCATTCAAAACATAAATGAAAGGAGAGATGGAGATGGAGAAAGATTACGAGAAAAGATCCTTAGAGTATTTGATACAGAGATGAGCTTAAATGAATTGATAGAAAAGTTATCTCAAATTTCAAATGGAGCCTTATTAAAAGATGAGAATAGAAGGCCAAGTGAGGTCCGCACCACTAGGGTGTTCCTGGCCAGAGAGGAATCGGGAAGTAGACAGAGGTTTGGCGTTAATAATTCATACAGGGACAATAGGGAACCATTTCATAAGCCAAGGTATGAGGATAAGGGAAGGGAGGAGGTGAGACCCAGTTACACTCCTCAAAGGAGGAGAGATGAGGTAAAACCGAGTAATACTTTTCAAAAGAAAAGAGAAGAAGTGAAAGTTGAGAAAGAACACCGAAATACAAGGGCACCTTAAAGAAGATGTCCGCCCAAGAGTTAAAAGAACACTCTGTGTGCTTCTTTTGTGAGACAGTGGGACACTCGTCCCAAGCATGCCGCTGGGAATGGCCCTATTGCCGAGAATGTAAGGCATATCATCGAAGGGGGTCGCAACCTAATTGTAGAGGAGCACCGCCCTGGAGACCTACCCCAGAAACCCCGCTGATGTTCACTCCATACAATAGCAGGATCGATATGGAAAAAGGGGTAAGAGCGAAAAAGCCAGAGTCTTACAACCCAGACAAGCGAGGGCCCAGGATCTTTTCCAAGAAAAAGGAAGGGTACAAGCCTCCAGATGGGAAGGTAAAGACTAACGCGAGAGTATATATGGCAGAGAGCCAGCCAAGAGATTTTGAGGTGAATGAAGAAGTGGAGTATGGTGATGGGATGTATGAAGGAGAACTTTCTCATCCTCAGGATAGGATAGAGAATGAAAATTTTTAGAATCGGGCAAAGAGAGGAGACGTGTGAGAAAAAAGTTTCAGAGAAGAAGGAAGAAATGGGAAGTTAAGGAGAAAAGAAAAGAAGTCGTACAGCAATCTTTTAGGCTGGGACGACACTTTTACACGAATGTCTACCTTGCTCCATCTATGAGTAGTATGGAGGCGAAGACCAAAGTCTTGGTTGACACTGGATCAAGTGTCAGTATCGTCACCGCCCGGCGGCTAAAGCAATTGGAAAAAGAGGGAAACTTTAAAGTAACCCTCCGTAAGACCGATTTAGTGGTACAGGGGGTGAACAATAAGCCAACGGTGTTAAAGGGAGAGATACAGTTATACCTTCGCCTGCATGAAAGACATTACCTCACTACATTCCAAGTGAGCGAGGTAGATGGAGAGAATAGTTGGGATATTCTTTTAGGTAGCAACGTTTTGTCTAACATTCCCATAACTTTGAACTTCTTTTCTGCAAAAATGTCTATCAAGGAAGATAGAGAGATAGACATTCCGATCTTTGCCGCCCCACAAGGAATTTATTTGGTTAGAGAATTTTCTGATGGGAATCTTAAACGAATAAGAGACCTCAAGAAAAAGGAGGAGCAGTTGCCCCGGGCCCGAGGGCCTAGAGGGGAGAGAACTAAGGATTCGAACCAAATTTTCGTTAAACCACCCGCACGTGCTGCGGATAAGCATCTTTTTCGTAGGGAGGCCGCCTTGCCAGTTAAAAACGTACGCAACGCGGATAAGCATCTTTCCCATAGGGAGGCCGCCTGGTCAGTTAAAAACGTACACGCCGCGGTTGAACCTCGTTCCTATCGGAAGGTCGATCTGTCTGTATCCCAGGGGGGAGAGACAGCCTCTTCGTAGGCAGCAAGTGCCTAAAAATGGAAAAAGAGATAGGGAAATTGCATTGAACGAGAAGCTCATGTGGAGCCAGACAAGATGAAAAGGGGAAAAACCAAGAAGGGGTGGGCCGTCATGAACACACCCTCACTCATCGCAAGCGCTGATCCAGAGGGGCCAGATCCATAACTCAGCAACCTCCCTCAAGATTTGGAAGAAAATTTGACCAATCCCGAAGATTTTGGAAGTTTCGAGAGCGATGACCACGAAGAAAGATGGCCATTTGATGATTGATGAAGAAATTAAGATAAAATTAAAGGTAATTGAGAAGATTGTTTTGCCTAGTCAATCATGCGGATATCTAAAACTCCGACCTGAAACTCAAGATGATTTCGAACTGGAGCGAAAGTGCATAATGACACCAGCTTTCACCAAAGGACCGTTGTACGTAGCTAACACAATTAGTCCGGTGAGGGATAACACAGTTATCCTCAGTTATATAAATTTGAGTGACAAATCATTTTATTTGAATAAAGGTGTGAATCTAGGAGAAGGGTATCCGATTATTAGCAAACAGATCGAGAGAAGCACAGACAAAAGAGGACACCAGAGAACAGGTTTTCTGCCAATGTAGCCACCCTGCCTCAGAGGTTTACGAAGACAGAGTTAAGGCGAGTGTACAAAGAAATCATTGAAGAGAAGATGTCAAAAGAAGATGCGGAGAACTGTCTTCTCGAAAAGCCAGAGTATCTGGAGGAATTGCTAGAGCTCCTCATGGACTACCATGACGTATTGGCACTAGATGATGATGCTGTCCCAGTCTGTCCGCTTCAGAAATTTAAGATTGAGCTGTTACCTGATGCCCCTAAGGTCATCTTTCGTAAACAGTACAGATTACCGCACCGGTACCTGCAGGACATCGATGATTTCACCGATTCCGCACTGAAGAAGGGGTACATCAAAGCATGTTACAGCCCCCATTCGTCCCCGTTACTCGTGGTGGCTAAAAAGAACAGTACAAAACCTAGAGTGTGTTTGGATTACAGGTACCTCAACTCCCATAGCATTCAGGACGTGTTTCCTCTGCCTTCAATCGACGAGATTTTTACATCCCTAGGGGGTAATACCGTATTTACATCAGTAGATTTATTGGATGCATACAACGCCTTAGAGATAGAAGAGGAGACGCAAAAGTTGATGGCATTTAGGACCAGGAAGGGCCTTTGGTGTCCCACTCGCTTGATGTTCGGCCACAAGAACGCCCCAAGTGTCTATGCTCGTACAATGACTATGGCCTTAAACCATCTGCTAGGGCCTGTAGCACAAGTCTACCTAGACGACGTATTGGTGCTAGGAAGGAACGTGCCCGAACACTTTGAAAATTTGAAGAAAGTGCTCGCCGCTTTCAGAGAAAATAAGCTGAGAATAAAATTATCCAAGTGTAGCTTCCTACAATCATCCGTTTTGTACTTAGGATTCAAGATAGGAAGACATGGAATTAGCCCAGATCCGGCCAAGGTAGAAACAATGAAGAGTTTCGTCCCTCCTACGAATGTGAAGGAAACACAGAGTTTACTTGGTTTCTTCTCTTATTTTCGCTTCCTCATAAAGGACTTCGCCGCGGTAGCACAACCTTTGTATGATTTGATAAAGAAAGATGTCCCTTTCCTCTGGACGAAAAGACAACAACAAGCTTTCGACACTTTGAAAGAGAAATTAGTGGTGCAGCCACAACTAACTTTCCCTGATTACAGCAAAGAATTCTTTGTGAACACAGATGCCAGTAATTACGGAATAGGAGGAGTGTTGTACCAACTGACAGATGAGGGAAAAGAGAAACCACTCTCTTTCGTGTCCCGTACACTCAGAGGAAGTGAGTTAAACTATGATACGATCGAAAAGGAATGTTTAGCCGTGGTGTTCTGCTTGCAAAAGTTTAAGAACACCATCTTCGGCTACAAAGTCACTATCATCACCGACAATCAACCTCTCTGCTTTATTTTTAGAAATAAGCAGCAGACCGGCCGGTTAGCTAGATGGAATCTACTAGTAAACAGTTTCTCGCCCACCATAGTATATAAAAGAGGAAAGAATAATGTTGCCCCAGACTATCTGAGTAGGCATCCGGCATCTAATGTGTTCCTGGTTAAGGAAGTAGAAAGAACAGAAAAGTTACCTCGAATAGATTTCGCTTTAAGTCGGGAAAATTTCATCAAAGAACAAGAGAAATGTCCCCGTGTAGGAAAATTAGTAAAATGGGCCAAAGAGAATCCCAGAACACACCCACACATCTTAGTAAAAGGCATCTTACATTACGCTATGCAAGCAAAACCCTATCTTGTACAAGTCCCGGACAGTATGATTTACAGTGTGATAGACCAGTGCCACGCTTCACTAGCTAGCGGACACGGAGGTCAGCAAAGAACTGAAAAGAGGGTAGAAGAAAAATACTATTTCCCTGGTATTCAAAAGTTAGTTAAGGAATATTGTAGTCAATGTGTGTCATGCGCTAGAACTAAGGGTCCTAGACCTCCTACAGCAGAGATCAATCGATGGCCATTGCCGTACACACCCTTCTCACGCGTTCATGTTGACAGTATTGGGAAATTGCCCGCTTGTACAGGATCAGGAGCCAAATACATCTTAGTATTTCGCGACGTTTTAACACGGTATGTCGAATTAGTGCCTTGCAAGACTAGAACGAGCGAAGAATGTGCCAGAGCATTGCAAGAGAGGGTCATATGTAGACATAGTGCTCCTCAACTGCTTGTCTCTGACAATGCCTTGGAATTTACGAGCCAGGTATTTAAAGACTTATGTAAGGCGTGGAGAATAAAGAAGGTGGAAATTTTGCCTTACAAAGCCTCCCAAAATGGTGTTGTAGAAAGAATAAATGCTGATATTGAATCTTTCTTGCGGCATTACGTGAATGCAAATCACCGAGACTGGGATAAATACCTTAGCTTTGCCCAAATCGCTATCAATTCCGCGTATAATCGATCTATAGGGTCTTCTCCCCACTTTCTTTTGCATGGATACATAAAAAGGCTCCCTTACGAGATGCCTGATTACGTATCACCATTTGTGAATAAGACAGAGAAAATGAGATTCATTTCGGATGAAGTAGATACGATAGTAGAGAGGATCGATTATATAAGAGATTTGGCTAGAGAGAAGTTAGAAGCGGAAACCACAAAAACTTTGGAGCAACAGCATAAAAAGGCCAAGCAAAGAGAGTTCAAAATAGGAGATTACGTTTTCATTAGAGCAGTAAAAAAGCCCCATCAAAGTTCGAAGTTATGTGCCAAGTTTGAAGGGCCATATATTGTCCAATGTTTAAGAGGACCAAACAAACTGATGGTATATTGTTTAGAATCAGGCCGAACCTTCCCTGTCCATGTGGACAACGCCAAGGTGATCCCGGCAGAAAAGTTCACCGAGTCACATTTTGACTTTATGAACGATGAAGTTTGGAATCCCCACGCAGTGGAAGAAATGTTAAGCTCCAAAGAACAAAAAAGGGAAAGAATTGAGGAAAGACAACAGAGAAGCGACCCAGGAGTCCCTTCTGAGAGAGAAGAAGAAGAAGAAGAAAGAGGAGAAGAGGAGGAAGAAGACGAAGAAGCAGAAGAAGACGAAGAAGTAGAAGAAGACGAAGAAATAGAAGAAGTAGATGAAGTGGAAGAACTTTCTCCTCCCACAGATCAAGAGTCTTCCCAATATTCTTTCCAAATTCCCATAACGCCACAAATTCAGTCCGGACACAGCTACTTCCCAATTCCCCTTCCACCACAAACTCAGCAAGAATACTACAACTCTTACTCTATCCCCCCACCTCAGCCGGTACCGAGTAGTACGAATTCTTGGAGCCATCCGACTCCCGTGCAACAACCGACCCCGGTGGAACCCGTAAGAGAAAGTAAACCCGCCCATGACGCCACAAATTCAGTCCGGACACAGCTACTTTCCAATTCCCCATCCACCACAATCTCAGCAAGAACACTACAACTCTTACTCTATCCCCCCACCTCAGCCGGTACCGAGTAGTACGAATTCTTGGAGCCATCCGACTCCAGTGCAACAACCGACCCCGGTGGAACCCGTAAGAGAAAGTAAACCCGTGGAAGAAAGAAGATTTAGCGATGAGATTGTAGAAAGAAGAAGATACAGCGATGTAGTTGTCGGAAGAGCGCGTCCAGACAGTGAATTTAAGTGTTCCACTCCAAAAATTGACTTCCCAAAAACTCCCTCCAACCCTGCGGTTCGGAGAAAAGAGTTTAGACCATCTTTATCCCCTATTCAGCAAGAGATTTCCCTAGAAAACCCTGTTCAAGAAACTCTTCGAGAGCCACCCGCACACGAAGGTGAGGTGTATGGAGCCTATGGTGGAACCCCTCCAAGAGCAAATTCCCCTGTGAAATCTCCAATTTCCCCAGTGAAAGATGGCCACTACCCCATTCCCGCGGTCGTAGATTCATCTCCTAAGGAATTCATCCCAGATAACAGAAAACAGGACCCCTCTTACCGGCCCCATAATCTGTTCACTGGTCCTAGAGATTCTACACCCCGAGTAACCAGAAGTCAAACAAGGATGAAGGAACAAGCTTTACAGCAACAGCCCGAGGCAAGTGACAACACGGAGACTACAGCGAAGACTCCTGTCCAGCCTCCGCCTGTCGAATTGGATTTGAACACCACAGTCCGAGGAGGGAAAACTTGGTATTTGCCTCCTGGTTACTAGTTCATCCCAATTTTGTATATACTTTGTATATTCCTAGATTTAAGAGAAAATTCTTTAGTTTGTAGAATGAATTCTTCTTATTCTGCTAGTCTAAGAAGGATACTTTTAATTTTAAGAACATGATGAAAGTACATTTCGCTTCGCGTCTGTACTAAAAAAAAAATTTTTTAGTTAGGAAATACTTAGTGGATTAGGAAAAAACTATAGTTGGGATTAAGGCGACGATCGTCATAAATTTAAGAAAATTAGTCGGGATTAATACATATTCATAAGAAATCTAATCTTAGAATTTAATACATATTCATAAGAACTCTAATCTTAGAATTTAGATGTAGTTTCGATAGATCTTAGAATAGATTAATTCAGTTCTAGTTTTTACTCATTTTTTATATAAAGAAACCTTTTAAAAATATGTTTCACTCTCAGAATAAAGGGGGGGGACAGCAATTTTTAATACAAAAAATAAAATACAAAATAGAAAACCCAAAAAACTTTTCTATTAAGAAAAAAAAAATAAGTAACGAGTAAGTAAGTAAGTAATATAAAAACTAAATTAGTAAGTAAGCAACTAATAAAAAAATCAACTAGTAAGTAAACAACTAAGTATTAAATAGTATATAACGTTGAGTTTAAAACTCTTACATTTAGATATTAATTCAACTAACTCGATTATAGTTAAGAAACCATTTAGTTTAGTTAATAAAACGCGAACGCTTTAACTAACCAATTAATTTTAACAATGTTATT
>JABUQX010030643.1:12500-21795 GCA_015478945.1 Trachelipus rathkii
TCATGTTCCTTGCTTCAAACTTCAGCCAAAGTCCAGTCAACAAATGTAAATATATGAATTGATGAAATAATACCATGTAACGGTAGCTTACATTCACTCCGGGCAGCATAGCAATCTGATTAGTAGAACATCTCTTATGTTTTATACATTTAGAATGTATTAACCACTAAAATGGTTAAAAACATAAAAGGGTTTACTGAACATTTAAGAGTTATAAAAGAATAAAATATAGTAGATCAATGGCGTAATTAAGTTTCAAATTTCTCAAGTTTGTGACTCATTCGATTGTTTTCGTCCTTTTCAATAGACCTTTAAAAATAATAGAGCTAACGACAGCTTGATAACCTTTCCAAAAAATGGAGAGTTCTCCCAAGTACAAGTCACATTGGTAAATGGTATCAACCCATAAAGGCAACCAACACCCGGAAAATGAGGGGAACAAGATTCCAAAGAGAAAATACAAGGTCAGAGGTTGATGCTATAAAGGAAAATCAAAAGATAATGATAAAAAAATGAATTCGTACAAAAAGATGAATAGAACCCATCTATGATGTGGGATATGGTTGACACAATTTGCAATTGAATGAAGATTGGAGGAAATATATTAAAGATTATTTAATAACTACAAAAGACAAAGGACATTATATAAAAAAAATATGTAAATAAAGATTAAAATATCAACAAAAGACTAATTCTGCTCAAGAATCGCCTTAATGCGTTGATTGGTTGAAGCTCCAAAGGAAAATCAAAAGATAATGATAAAAAAAATGAGTTCGTACAAAAAGATGAATAGTACCCATCTATGATGTGGGAAATGGTTTGACACAATTTGCAATTGAATGAAGATTGGAGGAAAGATATTAAAGATTATTTATTAAGTACAAAAGACAAAGGACAATATATATAAAAAAATATGTAAATAAAGATTAAAATATCAACACAAGACTAATTCTGCCTTACTGTGTTGATTGGCCAGAATGTGAACCTGACGTTTAACTCTCTGATCAGGGTCAAATGTTACAGGAGATTCGCCTGAAATGGAAGAATCATAAAGGTTTGTATACAATTCTAAAAGATGTAAATGAATGACTACTCGAGTGGTTGTATCATTCTTTGTATTCAGAGAGACGGACCGTACAAAACCATCAGGGGAATTGTGCAAAGTTTTGAAAATCCCCAATTTCCATTTGAGACGAGGTCCATCATCTTCAATTAAAACGACGTCTCCCACAGTTACATTTGGTCTGCTATGCACGCTCCAAGATTGTTTTAAGTTCAACAGATAATCCTTTTCCCTTTTAGTACGGAATTTATTTATAAGGGAAATGACAAAGCGGTAACGTTTGCTAATTTTAATAGGATCCTGATAAGTCGGATCTATTTCTAAAAGTTCTTCTGGAACTGGTAAGGAGTTCAATATATATCCAGATAATAGGTGTGATGGTGTTAGGGGCTCTTCACAATGAAGTTCATCCACAACAAAGGTGAGGGGTGTCGACAATTAACGACTGACTCAACCTCTATGAGAACTTTATAAAATTCATCATTAGTAATGAATGAAGTATTAAGGATGCGTTTAAGATGTAGTTTTGTCATTCCTATCTTCCTTTCAAAAAATTCACCAAAATGACTGCTACGAGCATGGGTGAATCTCTAGGGGATGGAGTATTGAGACAAAAAATCTTTGACTGATGGTAAAGAATGCAGCTGCTTTAAGTAGTATGATGATGATGCTTGAAAATAAGTGGCATTATATGAGTAGATAATGGAAGGTGTTCCACGTCTACCCATAAACCTACGCAATGATAAGAGAAAAGACTCGGTACGGTTGTCCAAAACAAACTCAAAATGAATAGTCCGAGTTACAGAAGAAGTAAATAAAACAATAAAACATTTTGTGATAGAGTTTTTAGGCATTTTAATGGAAAAATGGTCTGTTAAGTCAATTCCCACTACAGTAAAAGGTCTAGTGTTTATTCCTCTAACCTTTGGTAAAGCTGCCAAGGGGGCAGAACGGTAATGTAAGGATTGATATCTTTTACATAATTTGCAAGGTCTGGTGATCTTTATGATAATGGTTCTCATATGAGAAAAATAATACTTTCTTCTAATAATAAGTAAATGTTAAGAAGTGCCCAAGTGATGATTCAACATGTGGGTATCCCACACAAGCACAGAAGTTAAATGACATTTTGAAGGAAGTAAGATGGGAAATTTAGTATTATGGAGAAGAAGAGAGTTTCCCAAACGCTTATTACATCTAAGTATACCGTCTACCAAGACTAGGCTAAGTTGTTTACATAAATGTGTAAGTGCTGAATTATTTTGTATGTACTTAATTTCAGGTGTAAAATAATTATTTTGAATAGCTCGAATCCAATATAGTTCAGCAACCTGGTTTTCTCAATGGAAAATTGATGAGAGAAGTTTGGTTTATTCACAGATTTTATTTTTTAGATTTCTCAAATTATTCACAAACCGAAATACTAAAGCAGTTATTCTTAATATTATGAAAAATGAAGAATAATTTTCTATATTTATTATATCCACTGGTTGTGGGTCTACTATAATAAAAGAAATATTTATTTGTTCTTCCTCCTTGACATCATTGACATCAGGGGAAGAAGGGTGATCACTCTAGACTGGCCAGTTTGGATTATTCAAAAGCCATATTGGCCCAGAAGTCCATAAGTTAGAAAATAAATATTTATAGTCTGATCCTCGTGATGCCAGATCAGCAGGATTGTCCTTCGTTGGGACATATTGCCATTAAGCTGATGGAATATTTTCCTGGATCTCATCCACCCTATTGTGGTTGAAAGTGGGTAGTTGTTTATTAGAAAAGATCCATTGAAGTTTGACTTGACTATCACACCAAGCATAAATATTACGGAAGGTGAGTATATTATTAAAAGTGCTTATAATGAACTTCAATAGGCGTGAAGAAAGTAGAGCTCCCATTAATTCCAATCTTGGGATGGAAAGTTCTTTGATTGGTGAAACTTTCATCTTAGCTAAGAGTAAATGAGAGATTGACCTAGTGTCTAAGCACGAGCCAACATCCACCACAGTTTCATATACACAAGTAGTAGAAGTATTCCACTCCATACATAATACTTTTAGTAAATTATCTTCTACGCCTATGTTCCTCTCTTGAAACATAGAAGTAGCAACAGGCGAGTTTGATGCCCCTCTCTCAAATTAAGACCAGCCTTAATACATAAGCCTCGAATCTCATTGAAATAATGTTGAATTTCTTCTTCAGCCTCAAATGTTCAAAAGAGATTGTCAACATAAACTTGCTCAAGTATGGCATCTTTATATGTCGTTTCTGGCTGGTTAACATGGTGATGTAAGCAAGCAACTAGGAGAAATGGACTACAGGTGGCTCCATATAATACCGACTTGAAACGGTAAGTTACTATGAGAGAATTGAAATCAGAGGGATCTCTGACCCATAGGAAACGAGTTGAGTCTCGATCTGTTTCAGTAAAGTGAATTCCTAAAAATGCCTTTTCAATATCTGAGGATGAGACATAAGGCTTAGTACGGAATTTGAGTAATAATTTTCCCAAATCCGTAATGAGAGAAGTGTCACTATGTAGACAGTGATTCAGACTAGGATTGTTTGATGAACAATCGTAAAAAAGACGTAGAGCTGTAGTAGAAGATGATTTGCGCACTCCAACTGTAGCTTTTTTTGGCCTCTAAAACGTTGTTTTCCGGCTTTTTTTCTGTGTCTGTAGTCATTCTTTCAAAATTTTCAATTTTTCAAAACCCACGTTTTTGACATTTTTCGAAACTCCTCCTACACTATTTCTCGACATGACTTTAAGCTTGAAATATGCATAGATGGGTCCATTACCTACAAAAGTCACATAGAATTTTTTCGATATTTTGAGTTTTGTGCTACAGCGTTTGGTTCAATTTCCAAACCCACTTTTTATGATTTTGAAATGAAAAATTGCGATAATTTTTTTCCTGTTCTTGCAAAGTTGATGAAATTTTCAGGAAATATGAAGTCGGGGAAGAGGCACATTTTTTACTTAGATAATTTCTTTGTATATGCATTAGTTTTGGATTTGTTCTTGGAACAAATTTTTTAAAAAAAATTTGGGAAATTTTTAAAAAGTTTTCTTTTGAGTATACAAAACAATTATCTAAGTAA
Organism: Trachelipus rathkii; assembly: GCA_015478945.1. Lineage (NCBI taxonomy): Eukaryota > Metazoa > Arthropoda > Malacostraca > Isopoda > Trachelipodidae > Trachelipus > Trachelipus rathkii. The sequence goes on from JABUQX010030643.1 coordinate 16,669, forward strand.
AAAATGTGTATCTTGCCCGACTATACAAGCCCTGAAAATTTTATGTTGATCGGATAAGTAGAAAAAAATATATCAATATTTCACTTTTTTGAACTGATTAAATTTTTGAAAAAGTGAAATATTGATATTTTTTTTTTCTTACTTATCCGATCAACATCACATTTTCAGGGCTTGTATAGTCGGGTGAGATACACCTTTTTTACTTAAATAATTTTTTGTATAGTCAAAAGAAAATTTTTAAAAATTTCCCAATTTTTTTTTGGAAATTATTATTATTATTATTATTATTATTATTATTATTATTATTATTATTATTATTATTATTATTATTATTATTATTATTATTATTATTATTATTATTATTATTATTATTATTATTATTATTATTATTATTATTATTATTATTATTATTATTATTATTATTATATGAAGAATTAATGTTTGCTTTAGGTCTACGCTCCAGTATTTTCCCCACTTATCATTTAGATGACGAGGAACGTTTTTTTTTTGTAGCTAGGTTTGCTGTCTTTAATATCTGATGAGCGAGTCTGTCCTGAAGCTTCAAGGATAGTTAACACCTTATTTCAACATGTTTTACAGTGATTCTAGAGTCCAACTCTCACCTACATTATCCCATTTCACCTTTTCTTAAACCTGATCAGGAAACTTTTTAGTTAAAATATCTCCAAAGATCGTAGAGCAGCTATCACAATCAATTATCATGTCTTTCGTTTTAAGAGATTCAACGCAACAGTGTATATCAGCATTGAGTTTATACAATTCTGCATAGTCGTATTTTAGGGCGGATAAATTTAACAGCTTTAAAATTAACTGGGTTATTAAAATCACCTTTTAGTAGATCTAAGATAACTTTATATTTTTTCTCAGTAATTTCGTAACCAGAAACCATCTTTTGAGCTGTACCTTTCAAACAATCTAATAATAATAATCCCAATTTACTGGTATCAGAGAAGCCTTTGCCTTCTACATTACTTTCAAAAGCTTCTAAGGAACTGGCAAACTCAAGAATATTACCATCGAAGGTTGGCAATTTCTTTTTTGAAAGTTTGAATGCTTCCGATTCATGAAAACCTTCATAGTTAGTTGACGGGGGACGAGATGTGGATTCCCTGTTGAGGGTCTTTATTTTATATTTCATGATACTGATGCTGTTTGTGATGGCAATGTGACGATTGAAAGATTCTTCATCATCTATCAGTTGATCATCTTCGACTAATAATTCCCCAATGATTGTATCTAATTTACATAGGTTAATGTCAATGTTTTCTAAACTTTGAATTGATGACTCTAATTTGCCTATATCAGGATTGGGACTTGCTAATTTTTCTTCTGCATCTTGAATTGCTTCAGTAGCATGACTATGTAGGATTTTAAGTTTTCTTTTAGTTGATTCAAACATTTTAATATCATCGTCAGACAAATCTGGTAATGTAGCCATGATTATGTTTTTAAAATATATACAAGAAAAAGAACAATAAGTCTCCTTTGAGACAGTCGTTTTAATATTAAAATGTATTCACCAACGGTGTAACATTCACATTATGAAATAGATTTTAGAGTCTATTTGAAGTCAAATGGAGGCTATGGAGCCTGCAAGTAAAAAAGAAAGGCTTCAGGGTCTACCAAATATGAGGCTTTGGAGCCTACCAGCGAAAGGAGGCTTCAGAGCCTGCCAAAATATGAGGCTTCTGATCCTACAAACAAAAGGAGGTTTCAGAGCCAACCAAAATAAGTAGGCTTCAAAGAAACCAAATATAAGAGGCTTTGGACCTATTTGTAAATAATTAAAAAAGGGAGGCTTAAAAGAAGCCAAATATAAGAGGCTTTTTAGCCTATTTGTAAATAAATAAAAAAGGGAAGCTTAAAAGAAGCCTAATATAAGAGGCTTTGAGCCTATTTGTAAATAAAAAAAGAGGTTTAAAAGAAGCCAAATATAAGAGGTTTTGGAGCCTACAAGCAATAAAAGACTCTTGAGCCTATTTGTAAATAATAAACATGAGTGGTCAATTCACCTAGCAATACTCATAGGAGGGTCAGTTGTCCCAAAAATATTTAAAAAACCTTATCACTAACTTATACTACCTTAAATTTAAGAAGTTCAATAAAACTTCAGCGAAAAAAAAATTTATTTCAATTTACATTTACAGGTATGAAGCTGTTAAATCCAAATAAAGTCACAATGAGTATTAGCAGAGGGTATTTCCTAAACTGGTGAGATAATATATAATATTTGGTAGATAATATTTACAAATTAATATTATTATATATTGATATAATATATATAATTATATATATATATATATAGTATAATATATACTATAACATTATATATAATATATATATATATATATATAATATATATAATATATATAATATATATATATATATATATATATATTGAAATAACAGCAATAACGTATATTTCCAGCCTGAGTTGGCCATACAATAATCTGCTGTCACATATATATATATATATATATAATATATATATATATATATCTATATATATATTCTATATATTAAATTATAATATAATATATATATATATTAATATATATAATATATAATATATATATATATATATATATATATATATATATATTTGTAATATATCTACAAATATTATATTATCTCACCAGTTTAGGAAATACCCTCTGCTAATACTCATTGTGACTTTATTTGGATTTAACAGCTTCATACCTGTAAATGTAAATTGAAATAAATTTTTTTTTCGCTGAAGTTTTATTGAACTTCTTAAATTTAAGGTAGTATAAGTTAGTGATAAGGTTTTTTAAATATTTTTGGGACAACTGACCCTCCTATGAGTATTGCTAGGTGAATTGACCACTCATGTTTATTATTTACAAATAGGCTCAAGAGTCTTTTATTGCTTGTAGGCTCCAAAACCTCTTATATTTGGCTTCTTTTAAACCTCTTTTTTTATTTACAAATAGGCTCAAAGCCTCTTATATTAGGCTTCTTTTAAGCTTCCCTTTTTTATTTATTTACAAATAGGCTAAAAAGCCTCTTATATTTGGCTTCTTTTAAGCCTCCCTTTTTTAATTATTTACAAATAGGTCCAAAGCCTCTTATATTTGGTTTCTTTGAAGCCTACTTATTTTGGTTGGCTCTGAAACCTCCTTTTGTTTGTAGGATCAGAAGCCTCATATTTTGGCAGGCTCTGAAGCCTCCTTTCGCTGGTAGGCTCCAAAGCCTCATATTTGGTAGACCCTGAAGCCTTTCTTTTTTACTTGCAGGCTCCATAGCCTCCATTTGACTTCAAATAGACTCTAAAATCTATTTCATAATGTGAATGTTACACCGTTGGTGAATACATTTTAATATTAAAACGACTGTCTCAAAGGAGACTTATTGTTCTTTTTCTTGTATATATTTTAAAAACAAATGATGAAAACAACGGTTATGTACATGGATTTTCAGGTACACTACCAATGGATATATACAATTCTCTATTCGAATGTTTATCTAAGTGTGCATGTAGTGTAATTGATCCCATTCAGTTACGACATCAATTCCAAGTTTTAGAAAACATTGACATTAACCTATGTAAATTAGATACAATCATTGGGGAATTATTAGTCGAAGATGATCAACTGATAGATGATGAAGAATCTTTCAATCGTCACATTGCCATCACAAACAGCATCAGTATCATGAAATATAAAATAAAGACCCTCAACAGGGAATCCACATCTCGTCCCCCGTCAACTAACTATGAAGGTTTTCATGAATCGGAAGCATTCAAACTTTCAAAAAAGAAATTGCCAACCTTCGATGGTAATATTCTTGAGTTTGCCAGTTCCTTAGAAGCTTTTGAAAGTAATGTAGAAGGCAAAGGCTTCTCTGATACCAGTAAATTGGGATTATTATTATTAGATTGTTTGAAAGGTACAGCTCAAAAGATGGTTTCTGGTTACGAAATTACTGAGAAAAAATATAAAGTTATCTTAGATCTACTAAAAGGTGATTTTAATAACCCAGTTAATTTTAAAGCTGTTAAATTTATCCGCCCTAAAATACGACTATGCAGAATTGTATAAACTCAATGCTGATATACACTGTTGCGTTGAATCTCTTAAAACGAAAGACATGATAATTGATTGTGATAGCTGCTCTACGATCTTTGGAGATATTTTAACTAAAAAGTTTCCTGATCAGGTTTAAGAAAAGGTGAAATGGGATAATGTAGGTGAGAGTTGGACTCTAGAATCACTGTAAAACATGTTGAAATAAGGTGTTAACTATCCTTGAAGCTTCAGGACAGACTCGCTCATCAGATATTAAAGACAGCAAACCTAGCTACAAAAAAAAAACAGTTCCTCTTCATCTAAATGATAAGTGGGAAAATACTGGAGCTAGACCTAAGCAAACATTAATTCTTCATATAATAATAATAATAATAATAATAATAATAATAATAATAATAATAATAATAATAATAATAATAATAATAATAATAATAATAATAATAATAATAATAATAATAATAATAATAATAATAATAATAATAATATTGAGAAATATATAATGAATAATTATAATTTCCAAAACAAAAATTGGGAAATTTTTAAAAATTTTCTTTTGACTATACAAAAAATTATTTAAGTAAAAAAGGTGTATCTCACCCGACTATACAAGCCCTGAAAATGTGATGTTGATCGGATAAGTAGAAAAAAAAATATCAATATTTCACTTTTTCAAAAATTTAATCAGTCAAAAAAGTGAAATATTGATATATTTTTTTCTACTTATCCGATCAACATAAAATTTTCAGGGCTTGTATAGTCGGGCAAGATACACATTTTTTACTTAGATATGTTTTGTATTACTCAAAAGAAAACTTTTAAAATTTCCAAATTTTTTTAAAAAATTTTGTTCCAAGATACAAATCCAAAACTAATGCATATACAGAAGAAATTACTCTAAGTAAAAAATGTGCCTCTTCCCCGACTTCATATTTCCTGAAAATTTCATCAACTTTGCAAGAACAGGAAAAAAATTATCGCAATTTTTCATTTCAAAATCATAAAAAGTGGGTTTGGAAATTGAACAACGCTGAGCACAAACTCAAACATACGAAAAAGG
>JABUQX010030644.1:0-7500 GCA_015478945.1 Trachelipus rathkii
AAACATAGAGAGTTAAAATTAATTAATACATACTAGTCTGTGTAGGAAAAATATACTTAAACCAATTGCTACTAAATATCAATTAACATTTGGATGATACTCTTGTCTGTGGAGAAAAAATAAATGTAATAAATTGAAAGGATTGATTCCAGCCACTTCTTATCTGTGGAAAACCGTACAGATAAATAGAAATATTTATAGCTTTTTGTTTTGTTTGTTAATCAGAACAATCTGGCACAAGTATTAGGAACAGGCACAACACACTAAAGCATAGAGCAATTAATAGCTCAAATCAAGAAATAATAAGATTCAAGGGATAGAAATAGCATAGTTTATGGAAGAAACTTTTTATACTAGCCGCTAAAACTTACACAAATATTTAGATAAGATTGAACCTCGAACAATATATATAATTAATATATTATATATATAATATATATAATATATATTATATATAATAATTATTATATATATATATAATATATATATATATTATATATAATATATTATATATATACTATTTATAATATTATAGTTATATATATATATATATATATATAATATATAATATATATTAATATTTATATAATATATTATATATATATATATATATATATATATATAATTATTATATATTATATATATATATATATATATATTATATATATATATATATATATATATATATATTATATTATATTTTGTTCACTTCTTTGAGATTGTGCTGGTCACATACACAAAGATACCGGCTACAGCATATTTAATTATATGAAGATCGCTCTATATGTTTATTCTTCACAACCTTAGGAAGAATATTTTGAAGAGCATAATATTAATTCACCACAGCATAGATAAGTTTCAGGAACCCAATCTTATATACTCGATGGGGAGATTGAAACATTATTATATATTTTTTTTGAAAGCATTTTTAACTAACATATAAAATAGCTTTCCATTTTTGTGATATATGCCAGTAAAGAAAGGTATTTAGACCGCCTCGAACAATAATGCAAGATGTTTTTGAAGGTGATTTGCAATATTATAAAGTCTCAAGAAAGACCGCCTCGAACACTCATGCATGATGTTTTTGTAGGTGACTTATATGGTTATAAAGTCTCCAGAACTCCGGATTTACTTGTAAACCCGTGAGGACGGTACCGATGAAAACTCAGACACACTCGAAGAAGATTCTGAGAATAAAAGGGCATTAGGAAAACATGCTGTAGGTCCACCTATATAAAATAGTAAATTTTAGGTGAAGGGGATCACGAAGATTGATTCCAATTGCAAGTTAATACCTGATTAGGTTCGGGGAAGGACAAATGCTGTCCCACCTTAGCTCACTTACCTGTACGACAGAGAGGTAAAAGATTTACCATCTGAGAATGAGCATTACTTGCAACCCTTTGGTAAATATACAAAGGATGAAATAATTCCGTCCCGAGCGTGCATAGTCATTCAAATGGGAATGAATGCAGCTTATACTGGTAAGGATCACAGTTAAAAAGAACTGTTGAAGTCCGACCTCTCCGATTGATTCAGATATCTTGATTCTGATAAGGAGATAAGGGAATGGTCCATTCGATTATGATCACAAGTTTGAACTAGAATGATGAGGTACGTAGAGAGAAGGTACCGAAAGCTGTAAGGATCATACTGCTTTACACATAATGATGTGTAAAACCTCTTGTAGAAGAAGAGTAGACGTAGGAAGTACGAGATAAAGAAAACTCGGAAAATACGCTGATCCAAATTGATGATAGTCTCTGTAAAGGAACTTCATCGCACAACTCTAACGTACTTAGGGTAAACGTTAATGACACTCTGACGTATAAGTGTCCACCATCATTAAAAGTCGCAAGTATCATCGCGCATTTGAGCAGAAGATATAGAGTTAATAGAAGAAGAAGAAAACTGGAAATGCCCGAAGAAAGCTATCTTTCATAGGGAACAGAGATTAAAAATGCTCGCCTTCCAGCTTATTCTAATTCTAATAAGAAGCAAAGTTCTTCAGACTCATCTGATTGATGTATTGGAGATATTCTAAAAGAATGAAGCTAAATATTTGTGGAAAAGAGAAGGACAGAGGTAAAGACTGTTGACAAACATCCATTGTCACTCTTATCGAAGTAGTAACTTCAACTCTAAAGCTCTCCCTATAACACAAGCATGAAGCCGAATACGCAAATTAATGACCTCACAATACAACAATCAAAAGTTTCATCTGATCATACCAACCACCTATCTTTGTGAACAAAGAAAGAACAAGATCCAAGAGATTGTATGTATAAGGCCTTACATGCGATTTCAAATTTGGTACAGGGGTTAAAATCCCGAGAGGTGGAACTCTAGTTTTGTCCTTCAAAGTGACACGAGATATGGTGCACGGTATTTATTTGTGATCAGAAGAATACAGAAGAATGCAGGTTGTAATATAAAGAAACAATATTGAACACATGATGCATAGAAAAGAGCATAAAGAAACATTTAGAAAATGTCATTCAAATTCATACAGAATATCACCAAAACCCTGCAGAATTACAACAATAAAGAACGATATCAGCAGATCACACATTAAGATACTTTTAATAAATAAAGAAGCCTTTAGGGCAGAAAGAAGTTAATGTCCGAAGATAGAAAGATTATCGCAAAATAACACTCACATTAGATACAGTAGAAGTATAAATAATGAAGCTTAAAAAGGAAATAAAACTGTTAAGAAGAAATAACAGAACTAAAATGATAAATTTTAAAGTAAGCTCATCCAAAAGGGATAGAATGAGCACATCAGTCAACTGTCTGGTTCCAATATGAAGAAAGCCTCTATATATATATAAATAATGATATATGAGTTTTCTTCATATGATAACCGCTCAGTATTATCCATCGGGAAGAAAGGAATGACAGATTCAATATTTAAGGGAACCACAGAAGAAACCTTAACTATCTCACTGATAATTGGTGAAACATGGAAGAAAATTTTGCTAGGAAGTTCGACAAGAAATACAGATATGAGTAAACTCATAGTAAAAATCTTAAAGAAAAGATTTATGGTGAAGAAGCCTAAAGCACCATGATACAGGATCAATAGGATCATCCGAACTTACCAATCTGAAATTTAACATTGTTGAAGGATACGAGAAAGGGCCCGTTCAACTATCCGGATGCATTGCTTCAAATGGAAGAGGAACCAAATAATAACAAAAGAAGTTTATAGCAATAAAGCTTAATTTCGCAAATATTTTCTACTGATATATTTCGGAACATATACGTATAGGAAATAACTTTACAAATACTTTAGGAATAAACAGATGGAATCAGGACAAAGGTAGTTAGACCAGTAAGAGAACCTGTGTATCCATAGTTAGGTAAAGTCGAAACATCTTTAGGAAAGAAAAGATAATAACCTTTACTGCTGTCTTCTTATGACTTTCGATACTTTAAAATCATAATAGTTAGATAACCAATTAATGAAGAAAATAGATTTAGAAGAAGGAAGTGTGATTCCGGTAATAAAGAACAAATAAGCTGATCCACAAAAGCAAAATCGTTCAATATCAAAAAGCTGATTCAAGGAGTAAGAACACTTTAGAAATTAAACAAGTAAGTTTATACAACTTCAACTTTGGGGATTCTAATTAAATTAAATTTAGAGTACCTAAGTTTGAAGTCGCATATAATTTAAAAAGCATCATGTATATAAATAGTAAGTAAACATTTAAACAATTAAGTGACCACTAGAGATTCATTTAAAATATTTGTAGTAAAGGTACTTTACATTAACATTTTTTTCTAATATTAATTTTTATTTTTCACATTTTTTTTATTAAATAAAATTTTATATACATAGTTTGTCAAAACATAATGACCCAACGTATAAAAGATAGCAATTTTAAAGATAATTTATCTTATTAACGTAAATGTAAGTGGTAACATTACCAATATGCAGCATAACATGCGATAAACTCACAATAGAGGAACAAGTAGGGAGCCACTAGTGATTCAGTACACGGCTACCCACTCTGAATTAATAAGTTTATATCAGTTATAATTTTTGCATTTTTCTTCTAAACTGATATAGTTCCATATTTGAATTTTAATAATATTTGATCAATGCATAATAAATATCTAGTGTAAGTCATAATAACCACATAATTCTCATTTTTTCAAAGTCAAATATGATCATTAAACACGATGACACGCATCAAGTTTTAAATAGTATGAACATTACATTGTCATCACTAGCTGATTTTAACATATCACCTACGAATTTGTTTAAGATTGCATACAAAACAAGGTTACAGACTTACCATTATATGATGTAATTTAGTCATTACAAATTACTTGTAACTTTAAAATGTATTAATGAAAGAGTTAAAATATCAATACAGTCAAGTAAAATCTCACTCATGTGAATTTATTCAGTTTAATACTAGTGACAAAAGGGTCAAATAATGATAATTATAATAAACACAGTTAGAATAACAACAGGTAATACTTCATGTAAGTTTCATAACCATAACCTCGTTCACGTTACACAACACGATTTGTTACTACAACATTTAAATATTTCACGTTTAAAGTAAAAATCTCTTACATGTAAATCTCATAAACGTAATACTAGTATACATGTATACATTCATAGATGTAAATTATGAGATATACATAAGGTGATTCATATGTGGGCATTACATACATATCTGAACGTAATACTTACATATGGAGCATTATGTGTATATGCAAACGACATGGAAACATTTGTGCATTAATTGACTTCACAAGCAACAGACAATAAACATATTAGGTAATTTACCTACACCGAAGATTTCTGTTAGTCTTGTTACATTTAGTTTAAACTGGCGTCCAGTCATGATTTAATAACATAACATTTTCGTCCAGTCATGTATTAATAACATAACATTTTTATAACATAACAGTTCATAAATATTCAATGTATAAATACATAATGCCAAATTTTTTTTTTCTCTTTCATTTTTTTTAATTAATATAGCGAAGAAAATAGGTTGTAAGGATGGAATGTGGAATAATGAGATGTGATAATTTTGGTCCTTTTGTATACAAAGTTCATATATTCTCCCATTCGAGAATATTTCTTACTATTTTCACACCGCACACAAAAATTTTGTTATATTTTTTTATATATATAGCAAAAATATAATTTTGGTAATATAGTAATATAATCTTGGTAATTATAATAACAGGAGTACCTAAGAAAACTTATTTAAATTTATATTTATATTTTATTTATTTACTAATCCTAATTCAAAACTTTTTTACAGAATTTCTCTGAAGTAAGTATACTATCAGGGAACATTAATGTATTCTTTTACAGGTATTCGTTTTAGCAGGGAACACTGAGGTACGCATTTTTCAGGATAATGTGGTTCGTCAGTAACAGACAAATATGTCATTGCTTGTTGCTGAGGAATTTCCCTATCATGTCAAAAGACAACCACCTATCATCAGGTCAATGAGTAAAATATAATTAAATTTATCCTTGGTACCTGATACAATTATTTGATATTATATTAAGTCCTAGGGATGGACTTCATTATATATAATCACCACACTGTCCCAGCATGAATTGAGTAATAGCGTATAAAATTTTAATATCTCGCAAATTTTGCTAATTTTCTCATATATTTATATATATAAATAATGTCCCTGTTCAAATATAAAAGTTAGTGAAAAGAAAAGTTAAATATTTTCTTTACAATTTTAACAATTTTTTAACAATTTTAACAAATTTTAACAATTTGAATATTGTCCCTGTTCATCAGATTTTAATAATCCCTAATCCCAAAGAATTTAATTTATTTTTAGAAATTTTAATTTCAATTTTCTTTTAATATTTTTTATTTTTATTGATACAAACATTAATATCATACCATATCACAATGTCTACAACTTTATAGACAAGTAACAGCATTTTTGAACAGTCAACAGCATGCAAACACTGTTTTAGACATCAAATTCAGTCACTAAAAACTCACTTTTGCAACATGTAACAAACATACACAACAGCATTTAAACATTACTTGAAACAACAATCAAGCACAATTTACAACAATCAACAAAGACATTACCAGTCAATATAACATATGACAGTAATTCTCATACAGTTCATTTAATACAAATTCTTAGAATTTACATTACATTTTACATATTAACATGTAAATCTTTCCAATCTTTTAAGACCCAATACTTCTCTTTAAGGTATTATAGAGGACATGGCGAATGGGATACTTCAAAAGATACAATGGAGAGAAAAAGGCTTGACGAGACGGAGAAGAACTCGACTCTTACACGAAGATTTCAAGAACCAAACCCGTACTCGGTCACATTACAGAACTCAAGTGACAAGCCGGAACATTAGATAATAATTTATTGCATAAATTATTATTTTGATTTTAGTTAGAACTTTTAAAATATTTTAATTTATTTAATATTTTTGATTTTTTAATTTTTGATCTCACTTCAAATTTTTAAGTTTTAAAAATTTTTTTAAGGGGGGAGATTCTGAAAAGATGATTGCTTAATCTGGAAATATTCTATAAACAGGATATTAATTAAAATAAAATTATATTATTTCATATAAAAACCCAATTGTGAAATACGGTAAAACCCATTGGTAAAACCCTTCAATAATCTAATACGTTTTATTTAATTATTTAGAAAATTCCCATTGCTCAATCATTTTTCATAAACAAATTTTCTTTGTAAATTATTAATTTGAATTCCCAGTTTCAATAGATGTCACAATAGATTTTCCACAGGATACACATCCTATGGAATCCCAGATTGATCAACCTACTTAGTATAAAAGATGAGGAACAGAGCCAGAGCTCATTCTTTCGCTGCAAATTAACTATTTAAAAGAAAATAACAGAATTTAAAGTAACTTTAAATTTAATATTATTTAACGTAAAGCGATAAAAACGAAATATTTTAAAGTCCATTTTTGTAGTGAACATAGAAAAAATCGACCCAAAAATTTCATATTATTTTTAAACTTAGAAAAATTTTGGGAGCTTAAACTTAAACTTTATTTAATATATAAATATATTAAATATATTATGTTGAATATATTATATTGGATATATTATTTAAATATATTGAATATATTATATTAGATATATTATATTGGATATATTATATTATATTATATATATATATATTATATATATATATATATATTATATTATATATATATATATATATATATATATATATATATATATATATATATATATATATATATATATATATATATATATAAATTAAATTTTGCTAAATTCAATTTTTACTTAGAAAAGTACTTTCAAGAAGACAAACCGAAAATAAATTCGTAAGTAGAAAAATCCATTAATAATTATTATTATTATTGAAATTATTAACTGAAACTTTTTGCAAGAAAAATAAACCAATTTTTATTGCAAACTAATTTTCATTTTTTTTATTGTTATTAGTATTGTTGAG
>JABUQX010030644.1:15000-28016 GCA_015478945.1 Trachelipus rathkii
GACATTTTTATCGAATGAAATTAAACAAAAATAAAATAAAAAAATAAAGAAATTTAAATTGAAATTGTATGGAAAACTGTATGATAATTAATTATCGTTTTTGAGAAGAACGAAGGAGCTCTAGTGCTCCGAGGGAGCGTCAAAGGTTGCCAAATGTCGGTTACTTCAGAGCGTACGTTGCCAGACCTAAGATTGATACTATATTTAAGGTGTTATTAATTTTACTTTCAGAATAAAATAATTTTTTTTAAGTTTCATCGATGAAATTGCTTGCTGAAATCAAATATTATTTATACTTTCCTGTAGTGTTATATGTTTTTTAGTTTACATGCAATGTTGTTTCGGAACGCTATTTTTTTTAGCGGCACGCTGGCTACATATATATATAATTATAATGACTAGGGGAAACGTATTTTATTGAATGATATCTGACACATGATTCTAGTGAATTTGAGTACGCTGAATACGAATTTCAACTCGGTTTGTCTCTATCAGATCCTGATTCTATGGGGTCACTTTCAAGAATGTTTTTTAATTAGCATGAAAAAAATGTAAGTCTATGTGTTAAGAAATTTTTTCAAGTTTCATGAATACAAACAGTTCAAACTAGAGTATAGTTAAATTATAGCGATAGAAATAAAAAAATTTTAAAAATAATAAAAAAATACATAAAACTTTCATTGCGGAAAAAGTTTTCCTATATAAGACGTTTTTTTTGCGTATTTGCTTGTCCTTGCCTTTGTTGATTGCTAGGTGTCCTTTTGAAGCACCAGCAGTAATCAGCCATCTTGCGGGAATCACAGCGCCTTGGTACCGGTTTTCCATATCTTTTCACTATTTAGTGGAATCTCTCTCCCCTTGTCGTCATATACATCACTTAAACTTCCTTCGTATTGGTCACGAAAATAAATCATTTTAAAAATGCATTTTTATGCTCATATTGCAAACTAACTCTTTGTGCTCTTAAAAGTTTTTTTTTCGATTTCTTCGTAGTTAAATAATTGCTTAAAAGTCTTTCTACCAAGTCCCACGAATGAGAACAGGCATTTTTTTTCTAGTTATTCGTGACAGAAAAATTGTTATTTAATTAATATTCTATTTGGTGAGCGTCGAAAATTCCACCGTGGAATTTTTAAAACTTTAAACCTAGTAATTTTGGAAATTATATATTTAAAACACTACCGCTGTTCGTATCTAAGACTGGAATACGGTTTATTGAGGCCTAGTTTGATATGCAGAGGAGGAAATATGATTTTATCTCTGCTCACTAAAGGTGGATTAATTACATTTTTTTCTACGACAGTAAGTGATGTTCATTCTGGCCAGATTTATTTGAAATAACGTTCTGCCTTGGCTCTGCTGTCCCATGAGCAAAGAAAGCAGGGATATTTAGCATAACCGCCTTGTCCTAGCAGAAAATTAAAATTTTTTAAGTCAACACACATAATCCACTCGTGCTGCCGATATGATAAGATTTAAAACCTTTTCTATATGTTCATACTTTTCTTTTAATTTCGTCGAGTGCCCAATCGGTATCAAGCCTAATAGAATGCCATTAAGCAACAACACACACTTAAAACTTCTTTTTGAACCGTCTAAAAACAAGTGTCAATCATTTGTATCGTAAGACTCGACCACCATCTCCTTTAACAAACCAGGTATTTCGCACAAACATACTAAACTGTCTTCTGTTCTAAAATATTTAAGATGTTCTTCTCCTCTTTTTCTGTAAAATGAAATGTACGTATTTGAAGTAAGCATGTTTTTCTCTTTAAATCTTGATGCTAAAATTTCCGCAGCTTTTTTGGCAAATTTAGATCCCTTGCAAGAACATTCAACTAGGCCTGGTTAACCTTTTGCCGATCGTTTTGACTTTCAAATATGCTGGGGTCAAAACCAGTGTCCGACTCTTTAGAGTGCATAATAATATTTTCAGGAACATCTTCATCAATTTCTTCAGTTAGCAAAATCTTATTTTTGAATGGGAATCTCATTTGAATGTAGCACTAGTCGTATCGCGGTGTCAAACTTACGGTACTCGATAAATGCTAATTTTTCTTGGTGAAGACCGAAGTCTTGACAAAGCAAAAGTAGCAATCGGTCTCGTGGTTAGTAGACTCTCCCACACCTGATAAGTAAAAAATATTGTAAAACGTAAACAAAAGCGACGAGATTAGTTTTCATGAATTTTATAAAAAGTTATCACCCAAAGATATAACATTTCAGCGTGTTTCAACCTTTTGCAATAATTGAGATTCTTATGTGTGCTTAAGTTACAATAACATTTAGGTAAGCTACAGTATACTAGTGACTAAATTATGTAGTTTTATTAAATCATAAACTTACGGAACATCGGAACTCCAAATGCTATTTTTGAATATGAACCCTTCGTCCAATGTCGGTCTTTCAATGCAATGCCAAAATAGGCTAAGTAAGCTCTTTTTACGAAGTCAAGTTATATTTAATCGTTGATATGGAAGTGTAAAATTTTCCCATATATAGCAGAAGGAATTGGGGTTGTTTCTGCATTTGAACTTTCTAGTGCTTTTTGACATTCTTTGATTGTTCTGGCAATTTGCAAAGGTATACAGAGGCTTTAATTCACAAAAAAAATTTAAGAAAATCTGAAATATCAACACCAAAATTTTCTTAAATATTTACTTACACTTTATGAAATTAAACTAGAAGCACGAATGAGTAGGTACAATATAAATTACGTCTAATTAAACCAAAGCTATTAAATCACGGTCACAAAATTACTCACTAAATCATATGCTAATTCAAAAAAATTTTATTACCCAAACTTAATTAACTAACTCAACTGACTGACTGACTAACTGACTGACTGACTGACTGACTGACTGACTGACTGACTGACTGACTGGCAGACTGATTGATTGATATTGGGCTGATTAACTCCGAAAACGAGTCACTGTTATATATTTTAGTTGTCACTCTAGAATATTATACACAAAACAGTAAATTCTAGAATCCTATGAGATTTATAGCTTACTTTACTAATATTAAAATGGATTAAAATTAATACATTTAAAAATATTTTTAGGGTTGTTACATATAAAAATAAACATAATACAATAATACTATAACAACAAGTACAAATACAAAAAGACTGGAGAGTATTGAGAAAAAAAACTTTTTATGAATACGATGAAAGAGGAGGAGTTTTTGAGCAAAATCAGGGCCCGATAAAGCAAAACCTAGTGAAAATTCTTGTTCAGCGCACACAACTTACATATAATTAATTAATTCATTGTCAAATCTAATTCAATAGAGAAAAAAGTGAAATTTGCTCCCCAGTGTAATCTTAAAATTTAATAAGATTGGTTGCCGTTTATTGAAACATTTCTGAAAAAAAGAAAAAACTAATTATCACCAAAACTACAATTAAGAAATAAAATATTCATTTTTGAAGATAATTTTGTATTTCTTGAAATTCAATTTGAAATTTCTTTCGAAATGTAAAGTAAATCTTTGTACAAGATAATCAAATATAAATCATTCACATCTCATACATAAAGCACATTGAACTATTCAATCTCATACACATTCAAACACTAAAACAGACACATATATACACTGATTGGCAAGTACATTGAAACACACAAATCTTTGAGGAAAAGCAACAAACTCGTGAGAACATTTTCGAGTTGCTTTGTAACTTTGTTTACTTTGCAATTTACATAAAAGCTTCCTAAGTTAAATACAAATATATTTATAAGGGGAGGAAAGATTTTATGGGAAATGTTGTTTATCAAAACATAGAAATTACTTGATTGCCGTTATTACTTGATAATGTAAAGCTAAATGAATCTTCAAATTTTGTTATTAAAAATCACCCGTATATACTGTATATATATTCTGTATAGAATATTTTACATTAATATATTATATATATATATATATATATATATATATATATATATATATATATATATATATATATATATATATATATATATATATATATATATATATATATATATATATATATACTATATTCTTTTTCTTTGATTTACGAAAAAAAAATAAAATTATTTAAATCAACTGATTTTTTACGTGATTTTTTTAATATAAAAAATCATTATTTTTTTTATTTTTTTTTATTTTTTTTTATTTTTTAGCAATTATAGTATATATATATATATATATATATAATATATATATATAATATACTATATATATATATATATAATATATATATATATATATATATATATTATATATATATATATATATATATATATATATATATATACCTATATCTTTGCATATAAAGCAAGTGACGATATAATCAATCAATTACTCTGTCCATCAATCTGTTGAAAGCTGTTCAAAGAGCTTTAGATTTAAAATTTATCAGTGATTGGAAAATGAAACTGCCTTCTTCTTGTTCTTCTTGTTCTTCTTGTTCTTCTTGTTCTTTTTCTTGTTCTTTTTCTTGTTCTTCCTGTTGTTGTTGTTGTTGTTGTTGTTGTTGTTGTTGTTGTTATTGTTATTATAGCTATTATTGTTGTGGTTGTTGTTGTGTTGTTGTGTTGTTGTTGTTGTATGTTGTGTGTGTTGTTGTTGTTGTTGTTGTTGTTGTTGTTGTTGTTGTTGTTGTTGTTGTTGTTGTTGTTGTTGTTGTTGTTGTTGTTGTTGTTGTTGTTGTTGTTGTTGTTGTTGTTGTTGTTGTTGTTGTTCTTCTTCTTCTTCTTCTTCTTTCTTCTTTTTCTTGTCTTCTTCTTCTTCTTCTTCTTCTTCTTCTTCTTCTTCTTCTTCTTCTTCTTCTTCTTCTTCTTCTTCTTCTTCTTCTTCTTCTTTCTTTTTCTTTTTCGCTGACTTTTCGTTCTTCTTTCTTCTTCTTTTTTTTCTTCTTCTTCTTCTTCATTCTTCTTCTTCTTCTTCTTCTTCTTCTTCTTCTTCTTCTTCTTCTTCTTCTTCTTCTTCTTCTTCTTCTTCTTCTTCTTCTTCTTCTTCTTCTTCTTTTTTCTTTTTCTTTTTCGCTGACTTGTTCTTTTTCTTTTTCGCTGACTTGTTCTTTTTCTTTTTCGCTGACTTGTTCTTTTTCTTTTTCGCTGACTTGTTCTTTTTCTTTTTCGCTGACTTGTTCTTTTTCTTTTTCGCTGACTTGTTCTTTTTCTTTTTCGCTGACTTGTTCTTTTTTTTTTTCGCTGACTTGTTCTTTTTTTTTTTCTATTCTTTCTTTTTTTTCTTTTTTCGTCCGAGAGCCCAACCCGGGGTCTCTCAGACACCCATGAAAGTTCTGAGACCCATAAAATCAAGTTGTATACAGGTTCGTAAAAATAGGGAAAGACACTTTGCTCGTTCTATTATACTTTTGTTTACAGATTTCAATTCAGACTCCGGAAAGGCTTCGGTGCAGTGCACCGCATCAAATGCCTTCTCCATCTCTGCCTTGTGCTTATTCTTTTTTCATCCTTTCCCCGTCTTCTTCTCTTACGCATTCCATATGTCTCTCATTTTTTCTTTTTCTTTTTTATCTGGAACCCCTTAAGGGAGTCCTTAGACATCCTTGAGGATTCTGAAACAATAACAATCAGGTTCTAAGAATTCGTAATCCTAGGAAAAGACACCTTACTCGGTTCTGTTATACATATGTATACAGATCTCAAGATTCGGCTCCAACACCGGTGCTGGAGTTTCACCGTGATCTGCCTCAAGAGTCATCTCAAGCTCCGAATTATTCGTTGAAGCATATCGGCAGGTTATTTTCCACCTAACTGAAGCCATTTCCAATTTAAAGGGGTCAGCTCACCCTTTGGATGGGCATAGCGGCATGAATACGAAGCTGTGCCACCACCAGCTAATGCGGTACCAAGTTTGAAAGGGCTCTGAAAATTATTTCCCTCTCAAGCATAAATGGACGCATATATATATATATATATATATATAATATATATAATATAATATATTTATAGTATTATTAGATAATAAACGCTCTCACTCACTATCTGACTGGAACACCTCTACTCACTATCTGATATCTCTATCTACATTAGATCCGTGATATGATCCATGCGAGAACGCCACCATCTCACTCACTAACAGCACTACGCGTATAATCATTCAGATAAGAGAGAGAGTGACTCAACTCACAGTGGAATAAAAAAGTCAAACCACACTGAGAGTGAGAGTAGATGAGCCTACAGAGTAATAATGATGACATATAATCATAAGACATCAGAGAGTGAGATACAGCAGTGAGTCAAACTGGCGAGAATATAAGCTGCTCACTATACACTCGAGTGAAGTGAGGACGATGAGAGTGAGAACTGATCTTCAAATAACGTGATAAAGTTCTCGATGTGAATCAGTCCATCGTGCATCGATCACACGAATATGAGTGGACACTAAATCTCGCTCACCCTTGATACACGAGTGGCTGATCAAGACTGCATCAAGGTGATAGACGTCTGAGGTGCCACCTAGAATGTACCTGCCTACTTGGTACACGATACTTTTATTTCATTCAATGTCTCAGCCACACTTCTGCCTATATTCTGATTTCCACTTTCGTTGAACAAAAAACTGTTTTCTGAAACTTCCCCTCTTTCTTCTAACTCAACGAATCTTAATTTTGAGCTTATTTTGGCCTCAACGTCTTAATTTATGATCAAAATTTTGTCTTGAATTATATAAGTTATTCATGAAACGAAGTTCTTAAGAAAATTGATTTATCCTATTAAACTTCACCTGCTCATCCTTATTTTATCACCTAATTCAACGTAAATTCCTTTACTATCACTAACCTGGCTTCAAATTTAGGAAAAATATTCCTCTTCTCTCTCTCCTCTCTCTCTATATAATATAATATTATATTATATCAACTAATATATACATATATTACCTCGTCGGTCCGTGTCTGCTGTGCCATAAGCCCCAAACGCCTCCCACAGAACTCTTTCACTTTTGATCGTAAGCCATATAGCTGCCGGATCACTCTGTTCATAGTATCATTAACTGCGCATCAACGATGATGTTCTCCTACCTCTTGAACATAGAATGTATCCGCTGCACGGACTAATGCCACAGTCTACGGGGTGCAAATCCCCTTACGGTCTTTGCACTTCCGTTGGGCTTTGCCGGTTGGTCAAATAGCATTTTAGGAGAAAACTTTCTCTCTTCAAAGCTAAGTTGATCCCTGACCATTCTGTAAACCAGACGCTACACTAAAAAAAAACAAAAAAGCAGTCAATGTGTTAGTACATTTTTTTAGGACACCCTTTATATATATATATTATATATATATATATATATATATATATATTATATATATTAATATATATATATATATATATTATATATATATAATATTATAATAATTATTATATATATAATTATTAATATATATATATATTATATAATATATATATATATATATTATAATATATATATATATATATATATAATATATATAAATATATTAATAATATATAAATATATCTCAGTATGAGCGTTAGTTTAAGGGATATATAGGTGCTAATAGTAGGCTATATGCCATCTATTCGGAAATAATAGGAACAATAATTTTATAAATCAATTTGTACAAAATTAATTTATTTAAAAATAAATAGATATAGTATTAATATAACTAAATAAATTAAATCAATATAAAAAAAAATTAATCTAAATACAAAAAAATCTTAAAGAAAATATAAAAACTAATAAATGAGGTATCATATTATGTGCTTGGAGCCTCTCTATTCCTCTAACTGCGTATAAACTCATTTTACTACTCACTCGATCAACATTATCAGGTACGTATTAGTGAGCTTGAAATATATAAATATATAATCATATGCTTTATTCTTAATATAACTATAAAGGGTGAAAGGTACAGCCTCAGCCTCTTTCGCTATCGTTAAGTACTTCTTTTTCCTATATATTATATATATATGTTATATACAAAAATATATATAAATAGTTTTTTATTTTATAATTATTCTTTGGAACCTTATAGGTCAACTTAGTGCACACACTTTGTCCAATCTTTATTAGATTGAATTACATTAGTTTTTATGTTATATATAATTTATATATATTAAACAGGGAAATTCCAATGGCTATGAGCAAGTTAGTGTGTGGGTAGATATATCATTAAGAGTATCTAACTTTAGAAATTATCTCGAATTATGTATTAAGTGATTCTCTATTTATTAACGAGAAGATATATTCATAATATTATGAAGCGGAACTTCTGAGATGATTAAAAACATGAAATTACTCGATGTACTATATATGTAAACTCACTAGAAAGATATCATCATATCGATCGATTGTCAGCACTATAAAATCTCAGACGTGTGAGATTGCCCATCTGTATACTCTATATCTATTGCAGAACCATGGTACTAATGCACGACAACATAGAAAAGCTATTGTAAAGTTAATAAAGACTAGTGGATGAAGTTTATATTATTTATATATAATAACACTATTATAATTACAAAAATAATAAATTATTAATAATTATAGAACAGTTGCTTAAGGTGGATAAACGACTTTGTATTTATAATTCATATTAAGTGACGATTCAGCTCATTGGCTATATGTATGTATATTGATAACTAATTAAATTTTCAGATCATGCTGCTGATTGGTTTGTGTTTAATATTTTATGTTTAAGTATGATTGTAAATAGAGCTTTATTAATGAATGATTTTTAGAGTGTGTGTATATACATATTATGATTAGAGTTTTCATAATTGCTGGTGGGGGGGGGAATGAGTGAGTAAAATATTATTATTAATATTGATTATTGATACTATCTTTCGATAGGTTTCATTTCTTAATATTTTTCATCAACCACTGTCATGAAGTAATGTAGACCTCTGACGCAGTGTGAGAAAGTTATTTTTTGTGAGCTTTATATGGTTAAAAGGAATATATTTATAAATTTGTGAATTTTATAAAGAACAGTCAAATTACGTAGGCAGGTATAGAAGGTCTATTTATGAGATAATATAATATAGGCTAGTCACTATAGAGTATAGAGATGAGTAGATGATAATGATACCAAAATAATTTAATTTCAAAAAGGGGATAGCAGTTTTGTAGAATTTTGAGATAGTAGAATGAGATGATATTTTAGAGAGTGAAGTATATGTAGATTAATTTGAGTTTCTAAAGTGAGAATTTGATTCACAGTTATGTAAGGACGACCCCACCCGGGAAATCCATCCAGATCAGTATCAGAGATATATAGATAATATCTCGGGAAAGTAATTAAGACGAGAGGCAATATATCTAGAAGGTATAAATAGAGGTGAGTAAGCTACTCAATTTGATAAAATAGAGTTAGAAGTATAATTTGAGAAGGGTTTACGAGTCATCGGGTACATATATATGAGTGTAGATTAAGCAGTTTATTAATAGTTCATGTGTGAGGTGATAAAGTATATTTATTATTAATAAAGTGGGAATATTAAGTAGGGAGAAACAACAATTGAATCCCTAGATACACCACTATGATCATTGAAATAAATAAAGTGATAAGTCGTTACCATCACTCAGTCAATACTTGAATATTGCATAGTACTCGATTTTAGAAAGAAAGCAGACATTAAAGTAAGCATATATAAAAAAAGGTGAAGGAATATACAAAAGGATATTTAGGGAGCTTTGGAAATGCACCAGTGATTCAGCAATGTGATCCCAAACCGGTAAGAATTTTGCTTTGGATATGTCAAGCTGAGCCACCACCGCAAGAGTCTCCCTGTAGGTTCTAAAGTAAGCTCAGGAATAAAATCCATTAAAATTTGTATAGATGTGAGATAAAGTATATCGCCAGTAGACCTCGATATAACTTGCACCGAAATAGCTCCTTACTGGCGATCGTGAAAAGAAGGGAATAGTGATTTCCATATATGATCTCTAAAGATAAAATTTATGGTGAGTTGATAAAGTTGAGTAAAGAGGGTTTACAAATGATCTTAGATGAATACAAGTGAGAGATAATAGGTGACTCAGTAATAGTAGCCACATGAAAGTAGTAAGGGATGCTAGTTATTATATTACTCGGGTATTAAATCTTTACGTGATGGATACTCTCTCCGCTCTAATCACATGTGAAAAACAATCTAGCTTACGCCACATGATTATTATAATATATACAGCGCTCTTACGTGATTGAGTCAATTTGATTTATTGGGCATCTCCCGCTTGAGTTAAATAGTGGCTACCTTTTGGTGGATACTATTCGCGTTTACTGTAGGTAGTACCCTACCCTGAGGGCACTACCTGTAGGGCCACTAGCACTCCCATATTTCTATTAATGCCGCTACTAATGTAACGTGCGTATGAGAGTGATGTGTTTATGCGGGAGCCTACTGCATCACGATATATTTTTAATGAGCGTTTTTACCCTTAACTCTTCCCCTTTGTATTATTCATCCCTAACCCTCCCTATTTGAACTTAATCAGGTACTTAATTAGGACTGGCAGGTGACTCGAGTGCACCTGGTAATATCAGTGAGAGGTTGATCTTATCCTGAGTGATATTTGGTCACCTACACGGTAATTAGGGCTACCTTATGGGGTTACTATTTCATCACCTAGGTGCGATATGATTATAATGTGGGGGCTAGTATTACCTCTTCATCAGTGGGTCCCATCTTGAATTTCATTATTTAGATTATTCGTCTATATTACTATTAATTTGAGTGAGTGGTGTATTATGTGCATATATTGATAGTCACATAGCTCATATCACATTCATGATATCCATTTTATTTTACTCCTACCTCCCATTGTGTTATATTCCCTTCATACCTCACCTCTATTTGTTCTTACGTTTCCACCAATATACGTTTAGGATTATTACCTAACTCTATGATGTCAGTGTACGGGATCGTAGCTCACTGTCCAATGAAAGTAGTGATGCTTACATTTCACTGAAAGAATAGAGTCTGAGCCTTGTTAAGCTTAAAGCGAACAATCTTAGTGCCGTTATAATCTATAGTTATCATTATTCGAGTCTGTATTACGCTCCTCATCACCTAGCCATGCGTATCGTGACTAGTCTCATAATAAAGTACTTCGATGTGTTCACATTAAAGTGCATCTTTACTCGAGTGTCTGGAGTCTACCACTGCAGTTAATCATCGTAACTCTCGATCTCGAGTCTCTCACTCGAGTAACCGATCAGCGATTAATTTCACTCGTGCAATAATAAATACTTCGCGGGTTACGGGTGCGGCTTGAGTTAGTGTTAGTGATAATATATCTCTACCGTGGGACTTGAGACACTTTTTCGAAAAAAAACCAATACACACTCTTCACATGCCAAAACTACCACAATAAAGTAAATGATTATGGTACAATAGTAAAAATACATTAATAAATTATTATATAACGAAGAGAAAGGAACTACAGTTTTAGCATTAAAAATCACATTACTAAGAAAATGATATATCATTTTTCTATTCCACTATTCACACGCAGGAGTAATACCGTACTACACAGTAATACGATAATTTATATTTATATATATCCCTAGAGGTAACCCATGAGCTGCATCAATTTCCATCTCAAATCTAACATATATATAAATCCATAATTATAGTATAACATTTTGACTTATAAGATTATTTTATATAATCAGTGATCAGGGATAATTGATTGTTGTTGGATAGATTTATTATCTAGATAAGATATATATATATACATTATTGTGCTCTAATTCTATGTTTATCATACTCGATACAGTGCTCGAATAAATTCTAGAGTCTAATATTCTTATCTATATATTTCCATTCTCAAACTCTATACATATATAAAATCTCTACTTCTTATTACCATATACTCTCCCCTACATAGTACTTACTCTTTACTTTGATTTTCAACAACTCTTTTCAAACCACTCCCCATCTCTAAGCTCGACTATACGTCTTTACGTCTTTTAATACGTCTTTACGGCTTTACGTCTTTACGTCCTTAGGGAGTATGCGTATATATATATATGGTGAGTTTGTTTACTACCCTCCAATAAATATATGGACGTTATTATAGACGTATTGCAAAATTCATGAGAGACTCCGCTGGAGTTGTAGAGTTCGCGCGCCCTCACCACCCTGCGTGTGGTCCTCATACGTCTCGAGCGTGTACAAGTTCATGTAAGGCTCGTACCACTTTATGTTCATATAAACATCTTTATATCGTGCTATTAACTTATCACAAAATACATCCAATTTTTGTTTATTTCAAGTTCATGACGTTGTATGATGTGTGTGTGTGTGTGTGTTTAATTGTACTAACCAATTATAGTGACATCATAGCCAGATCATATGTAGACATAGGATAGTGACTAAGAGTTAAAACACATTAGGAATATATTAATATTAATTAATATATATTATTAATATATATATTATATATATATATTATATAATAATATATTAATATATATATTAATATATATTAATATATATATATATTATAATATATATTATTATATATATATTATAGTTTATATTAATAATTATATATATAATATATTAATATATATATCTTATATATATTATATTTATATATATAAATATCTCATGGGATATATAATATCACACTATACCACGGGCTAAGCCTCGAGGTATATAAATTATATATAAATATATATATATATATGAAGATGAAAAGATGGGATTATCGGTGCTTAACAGGTTATATGGCAGTTTTTCAGTACTCGCTAATGAGATCTTAATGGTTTTGGTTGCTTCTGGGTTTTATGATTCTGAGGACCCACTTAATGGGTTCCTCGCTGAATGATGATGAAGTAAAAAAGGGGGGTATAGAACTGAAAAGAGATAGGAGATGGAGGTACTAGCACCAAAAAACTTGCTTATCACAAGATGGGACAGATGTCAATAAATAACGTGACAATTCCCGGTATTTCTCTTTTATTCAAAACACAAAATAAA
The DNA here is from genome assembly GCA_015478945.1 of Trachelipus rathkii. Classification (NCBI taxonomy): domain Eukaryota; kingdom Metazoa; phylum Arthropoda; class Malacostraca; order Isopoda; family Trachelipodidae; genus Trachelipus; species Trachelipus rathkii. The sequence goes on from JABUQX010030644.1 coordinate 27,939, forward strand.
GTTGGCAAATTGTCTAGGGTTATGATTTCACAACTGTAAATTACTGCGACTATCAGATCTATTGAAAAAGAGTGAGAG
>JABUQX010030645.1:0-48524 GCA_015478945.1 Trachelipus rathkii
AAAAAAAACTAAAGTCTCAAAATATTTTTTCAAAGTTTAAAAAAAAAAAACACTAAGTTTTCAAAAATATTTTTTCAAAGTTTTCTAAAATATTCATAAGGTTACTCAAAATATGTTTCAAAAAAAAGGGAATACTCTTTTGAAGAAAATTTGTGAATTTCAATTTCTCCCATATAGATTGATATCGAATATATTTTAATAAAGAATTAAATATTTAAATGATTTAATTAATAATGACTGTTTAAAGTCAATCACTATTAAATTAAAATTAAAACATAACACTTTTAATTCATATAAATAATTTTCGGCCAAAAGTATTTAAAAAATCAGAGTTCAAAAAATAAAACCGACTTTCTTTTTAAAATTGTAAAAAAGTTTAATCAAATGTTTAAAGAAAAAATAATTTTCTTCAAAAATTATTAAAGTTCAAATAATTCTTTGTTTCAGAGATATTTAAAAATGATCAAAACTTGGATAATTAATTTAATTAATTCTCTTAATTAATTAAAAGAAACAGCATCCCCTTTTTCTAGTCGGGTGTGTTCTTAAAAATGTTAAAGGTCAACATGTCCAAAGTAACTATTGTTTCTTCAAACTTCTTATTTGTTCAAAGGTGAACTATTGTTCTTCTATTAAATATTCTTAAGTGAATCCAATCATTTAGATGTACCAACAATGTTATTTTTCCAATTCTGTATAAATTGTGCTTTATTTTCTGTTGTAGTAGAAATATTCATGGTCAAAATATAATTATTTCAAATTTTGATCTAAGTATAACAATTCTGGTATTTTTTAGGTCAAAGAAAACAATTTCTAATGTTTTTTAGGTCAAAATAAAATATTTTCGTGTATTAGGTCAGATAAGCAATTTTGGTCGGACCTTTTGAGCCTTTTCTTGACCTTTTGACCTTTATTACCTTGACCTGGATGACCCTAGGACCTTTGGTGACCGCTGACCTGGTGACCTCGGTGTCCTGTGACCTTGTCTAGTGACCTTTTCTGGATGTCTAGGGTCTGACCGCAAAAAGGTTTTACCTCGACTTTGGTCAATTATTAATAATTTTGCTAAAGTTAAGGATTTCCGATAATAAAAAAAACTTATTTAATTTTATTATTATTACTTATTTTTTAATTCACTCAAAAAAAGAAAAAAAAAAAAAACACTTTTTATTTCACTAAAAAAAACGGGGTTAAAAAAAAACAAGTTTAAAATAACCGAAAAATCGCAATTTACCACCTGTAAATATTCTACGGGCTACGACAAATATAATTAGTAATGATTAAACGAAAAATAAATAATAAATTTTATATTAAAAAAAACGAAAACGATATTATAGATATATATATAAGCTATTATAGCCGCTGTGTTAAAATTCTCAGAAAATATTTATGTCTACGAAATATTAATTATGCCTAATTATAATGAAAAAGTAATTATTAGAGATAATTCAATAAAAGAAAAAACGTATATATATATATATATATTATATATATATTATATATATGATAGAACGATGATGTGGGTGTGTTGTGTGGTGTTGTTTAGCAAAATTCTCGTATAGGCGGCTACGTCGAAAGAAACTGGAGGAGAAATGAGGCGCAATTGGGCCAAAGATGTCAATCCTCATCTTGGAGGCAATTCCTTCCCTGACATTTGAATTCTCCCCACTCCAATAGACAATCTCCCTTTCCCTCCGGATACTCGCATATCGAGACGGCGCTATTTTCCTTCCCTCCGAATACTCCTTACTCCCAGTTCATATATGGAGTTGACAGAACGATAACAATTCGATGCACACACATATTTGACTTATCATTTTCGTAACTTGTCGTAATTGTATTGCTGCTGCAGTTTTTGCCTGCTTTAGTATCTTCTACTAGCTCTGAAACGTTTACTAATTATATAAACGAAAAAATATTCCAAATAAATGTTTACTAACTCTGTATTCTTGTATAAAAGAAAAAAATGAATAATTATCGTAATCTTAATTACTTAATTACAGATGATTCAATTGCTGAGATGTTCTTATATATATCTTAAAAGAACTTTCCTCAGACGCGCGTAAAAAGAAAAAAATGCCAATTAAACAATTTTTGTATTATTTTTATTAATTTGCCTTTTAAAAAAAAACAAAAAAAACATAAAAAATGCAGACTATAATGTCATTAATCAAATTAATTATTTAATATAATCTTTATATATTAAAATGTCTATAGATTGTTATTGTTTGCTATTTTCACTCAGTAATTAAGCTCTCTTTCTATGGCTATCATGGGGAATTTTTATCAGTCACCCATTTTTCAAAAATTTGTTTTGTAATTTTTTGGAAAACATTAACATATGTTTTCATTTAAATTTTAACACCTTTTTGTGTTGAAATTTGTACAATAATGAAACATACTATATATATTAAAACCCACAGGTGATAATATATTGCATGCCAAATGTACACAATTTCCTATTCTAATTTAAACTTTAGTGTGAATTTTGTTTTTTGTGTGTTAAATAATTTTTGTACTTACAGTACTTCTAATGGATTTTCCACCTTTAAACTGCTTGGCAAAGGTTTAGATTTGGGAACATCTGTTAGTGACAAGAAGTCACCCTCAAGAAATTGGTAAAACAGTGGGCACTTGTAGACTCAAAAGATTGTCATAGGGTTGCGTGGGGCAAGAAGCGAATCTCTGCATCCAAGAACAGTAACCACTTTGAATGAGAGAAGATTACACGTTCGAGATTATCCGAGCGAAGCGAAGGCAGATTGGCCCGTCTAAGGTATTCGAGGATCTTCTTTCAATTGGCCACAAGGGAGGAATTTAATAACGCACCAATTCGTAAAGAGTTTATTATTGCATCCTAAATTACTTCTGATAAAATTGGTCCCAAAAAAAACCTATATAAAACAATGAAAAGCAGCATATATAAATAAATGTTCTAAATAGATGAGTTTCTAAACTATAAATAGAGTAAGTAAGTAAATTTAATTAGGTATATAGGTTAATTAAATAATATTCCAAAAGTATCAACTATAAATATAAATAATTATGAAAAATCATTTTATTAAAATAGAATACAAGTGTTGAAGACCAATTAAAATCTCATATTTTTATGGTAGAAAATAATAAAGAGTATTAATTGCAATATGAATAATGTGAGATTAGCAATATATAGATGTGCAAAGATAGGATAACAAATATATGTCATAGTATGGTCAAACATCTTATTTTGTTAAAACAATAAGAATATGTACGAAGTAGAAGGCTGGTAAATATTTTATTACCTAAATATATATAATGTGCAGTACAATGGATTGTTTATTATTATTATGATTTACTGACATTATATGTTATATATATTATGGATTATTTATTATGATTATTATTAAAATAATTTGGATTTATTACCTTTAAACCAAACGATGGAAAAAATCCTATGTGAGAAACATCTTTATCTATAACAGATACATTTTTTGAAGTTCTTTATTATTAATATATTATAATTAGAAAGAAAAAAAAGGAAATAAACAATGTCTATGTATATATATATATGATATTAAAAATATCCTATATGAATAGTGAAAAACCCAGCAGTATGATGTATACTATTCCTTTAAGATGAAGCTCCACTGCTTTAATTGGTCGGCCCTTGACAACACTGACTAGCGCTATTCCTTTAGCTTTATCTAAGTGGTTGTTCGGACCAAACAATATTTTTCCTAATGTCCAACCCTTCTTAAAAAATTTTTCTCCAAACCCTCTCTAATCCCCTACTCTAATTCTCTCTTAACCCCTAAGGTTCTCCCTCTCTCCCTCACCATTCTCTCGGTCTTCAATTCTTCCTAGGACGTCAAAATAATTCTTGAAATAAATCTGATTAAATCTAGATGATCAATTTAGGAAATTTAGAACTTATTCGACATCCTGTTTACAATTTATGAAAAGAAATGTCGACAAACAATAAAAAGGTATTAATTGAATCTTTATTTCAATAGAAAATTGTTTTTGTGTAGTATTAGGATAAGATAAGCTGTTTGTTTATTGATGTAAGGGTTGTTGTTCAATACTTCAAATATGTGACTGTTTAATGTTTATTTTATAAATATATATGTATTATATATAATATTATAATAATATATAAGTATATATATATATTATATATATAATAATTATATATATATATATATTATGATATTATAATATATATATATATATATATTTATATATATATATATAGATAAGATATATATATAGGGCTGCGCGGGGGCGGGGAAGGGAGCGGAACCTATATTATATATATGATATATATATAGCATATATTATATTTATATTATATATATTATTATATAATATAATAATAATAGAAATTATATAATTATAATATCATATATATATTATATAATATATATATATATTAATATATATATAATAATATATATAACATATATATATATTATATATACATACATTATATTTATATAAATATATATTATATACATTAATTATATATATATATAAATATTATAATAAATTATATATATAATATATATTTATATATAAAATATAGAATATATATATATATATTATATATATAATCGCCAATATGTGTAAACCAGAATTTAGTAAAAGAAATATAGAAACAAGTGGAATGTTTTTCAATTAGCTGCCGAAAGTATGTCTACTACCAAAGAAAAGTTAAAAAATTTCAATTCGAACAGTATTATTCTAAATGATATATTATATTAATATATATAAATATAATATTATTATATATATATATATATATATATATATATATATATATAAATATATATATTATAATATATATATATAGCTGATCCAACTTCTATAATCCGGGTATCGTAATTTAAGATTGAAAAGTTAAGCACCAAGCCCAAAACATTGGAAATCTTTGATTGAAATTAGGTAATAAGCAACGTTGTCGAAAGCATGTCACGGTCTTCCATCATCGAAGGGTGAATTAGACAAGAAAAATATAATTAGTGATTTCTTTAGGGAAATCTAGTGGATACAATATGCAAAAGTTAACATAAATTAAATGTTGGAATTAAACAAAAAAAAAACTTTTTTTCAGTAAATAAAATGTCTACAGTTGAGTTGCATATTATCATGGTTAAACAATCATTGATTTCTTTATTAAAAAGCGGAGCCGGAAACTCAATCTTCAGAATAAACTTAGGCACAAAAATTCGATAACAATAATAAATAGATAATTAAATAATAAATAAAATTTACACTAAATGGGTAACTCAAAAAAAAAAAAAAAAAAAAAAATAAACACTTGAAAACAAAATAAAGAAACTTACTAGAAATATAACACTCAAATATTAAAACAACAAGGTCATCGGCAAAAACTTCATTAATACAGACTGCTCAGACAGACTAGTAACAACTTAACAGGTCCGCCATCACAGTTTAAAGAGGTTTAATTTCTGCGATGTGAAGAGATTCTAGAATGTGTAAGTTGGTACGCTATGTTGAAGTCAGTCGTTTGAACAGTATAGGAAAAATTAGTGAAATATAAAAGGGTGAGTCGAGTTGTGTGTGCGGATGAATCACGCTAGGGATAATTTTTATACTTCCCTCAACTTGATCCAATATAGTGATTTTTCAATCGTTCTACATAAGGGTGAATAGCATCTTTCATGTAACACACAAAGGAAAGGACCCCGCCCTGCTCTCCGAAGCCTGTGTCAGTTTATAAGATTTAGCTGTGGTGGGCTGCGATGCCTCCTTATTGTTGTAGTACTCATGCGGCCAACTCGCTGTACAGAGTGGATAGCATAGAGCGTGTTTCCACATACGTACAAATTTTATTACTCAATAAGCCCTTCGTCATTCATCATAGCTGTGATATTGACCGCAAAGTCGATCACCCTTATTTCTCACTAATTTTTCTATACTGTCTCAAACGACGACTTCTATAAACAACTTACACTTCAAGAATCTCTCCACATCGCAGAAATTAACCCTCTTTAAACTGTGATGGCGGACCTGCTAAGTTGTTACTACTCTGACCAGTCTGTATTAATGAAGTTTTGGCCGATGACTTTGTTGTTTTAATCCTTGAATGTTATATTTCTAAAAAGTCTGTTTGGTTGTTGAGTGTTTTAGTTATGGATTTTTCTATCTTTGAGTTAGCCCATTTAGTGTAAATTTTATTTATTATTTAATTTATACTTAGTTTTATATTTGTATCGAAGATTTTTGTGCTCTAAGTTATCTGAGAATTTATTTCCGGCTCGTCTTGTTAATAAAGAAAATCATATGAGTTGTGTTAATAGGATACATGATAACTGTGAGACATTTTATTTTTACTGAAAAAAAGTTTTTTATTTGTTTATTTCACCAACATTTAATTTATGTATTAACTTTTTTCATAGTGTAGTCACGTAGTTCAAAAAATATATATATTTTTCTGTTCAATTCCAGCTGATTGAGCGAAACTGAATCTATGCTTTCCGAAACTTGTGTTAAAAAAAACCTATTTTCCAATTTTTTTAAAAGGGGAATTTTTTTTGTTATACTTGTCATGGAAGCTTTTTGTATTATTAGACACATCATCTTTGAAAATATTTTATATACCTATTTGCTTACCAGATCAGGTAATAAAAAAGGTATTTATAACAAACTTATATACTTTTATGTATATTTTTTATCTATTTATTGTATATATATATGTTTATATATTATAAATTTTGTCGATGTTTTGTAGTCTGGCGAGGTATCTGAAAGAGTTTTTGATAGAGGATTGTGATGTGAACTGATGACTGAGAATCGCAATGAATATGGCCAAGGAATGATTGTGCGATGGGCGCTCAGGTGTTGTATGTATATATAAAATATATTTATAGTAATATATACATAGTAATAATAATATTTATTTATTATTATAATTTATATATAAGGAATACGTTTTATTAAAAATTTAATTTGTCTAAATAATTTATATTTATTTAATTTTATTATTAAGTTATATATATATAAATATATATATATATATATATATATATATATTATTATATAATATTTCGAAAATATACTATGATATATAGTACTAATAGGGTGTGTGTTAGTAATTGCTGGCAGGTCGAACGGTGTTTTTTGTTGGATAGGATTAGGTTTGATTTTAAATAGGCAAGAGATCTGAGGTTCGGTGCGTGTGTAACATGTGGGGTAAACTAATAAGAGTTAGTAGTGATGTGTATTTGTGTGACATTCTTGTTTCATCTCATCTATTCCCTAACCTGGCACAACTATTTTCCAACGGTCCATTTTGAGCATGGCATCTTGTGTCTTTTTTTCGCTTCTTTCTGGCGGTCATGACTTGGGATCATCAGGTCACCAGCGCCAGTTGAGGTTGTTCGTCTTATGAGGTCTTGTTGTTAGCCCGCATTTAGTCTTAGTATGTAGGAGATGAACGTGAAGCAAGGCGCAGCGGAACAAGCCTTGCCGGAGGTGCGCCGCGTGAGAAGATGGAGGGGGAAGTAAAGTCGTGGATGAGGTGTTAAATTTAAAAGGTACTACATATTTTGAAGATTTACCAGAATAACTACTCAAAAAATGTTGAAATTTAAGTAAAAATCTGTACGTTTGACTGAAAAGAAATTCTAATTAGAGAAGGTTCAATTGTTAAAAATTTAATAAAAAAATACCACTTAATTTTTTCAAATTAAGCTTTTCAGTAAAAATCTTCTCGATTGGAATATAGATTAACATTTATTCACAATCTTAGGATTAAGAATAATATTCTTATCAAGTGCACATGGCAGGAAGCTGTTTCTGCTGACCGAACCGTGCAATTAAAAATCAAATTGTAGACTGGTGATTTGTAAAGAAAGGGACTAATCTTTGAGTTTGCCTAGGTTCACCCTCACGTAATAGAAACGGCTATGTCATGTGATCCATACCTTGTGAATATTGCTATAAGTGAATCATATTGTCCTGGAATAAGAAGCTATTTAGCATCTAAAGCTTCAAATGCCGGTTGTTTCAGCATCCACGAAATATGAGACAATCTTAGGGCATGTCTAAGGACAATTAATCTATTATTGTTGGTCCTGTAGAACATCTGTTACATGTTGTATAAAGGTTCGCTTCAAATTAGTACAGACTGAATTATTAGTATAAATGAATTAGAGGCTATTAGAATGGGCTTCTTTAACAAACGGCCTTAATGAAGACATAATTCTTCCTATTTTTGAAACTCTTGTTGCTTGTGCTTTTTTCATGCTGTATTAAGCTAATCCAATATTAGAGAAGTGTATGCCTTAGTGTTTCTCCTCCAAGACGTCTCCCTCTTGCCATTCTTACTTATACTTATCGAATTCAAATAACTTTATCTCTAGTCACTCAAATGACGCGTTGTGAAGAAAGGGTAAACGAGATAATAAAGTAAATAATATTAAACATAATGAAAATAAAAATAATGATATATGTTGTATGATAATATAGTGTCTATATATATAATTTTATAGTCATATTTATAGTTGTAGATAATAAGGATGATAGTAATTATTTTCTTATTATTTATACGTACCTTATACTATACTAGCTTTATTTAGCTAAGGGGTGAGTATATATATATATATTTCTAGTAATATATATATATGAATTATTTCTGTTATTTCTTTAAACTAATGCCATGCTAATTATATAAGAGATCTTCAGAAGAGTGACAGCACATAGATTCTTAAGGCTAGAATGAACAAAGCATGAATGTAGTTGTACTTAAGATGAGTAATTCAGAAATAAATGAAAAGTAGATTCTCAATAGTATAATTTTTGCCGATGTTTTAAATATCTCAATGCCATTAATTGATTCATCTTAAACATGCTGATGCCTTTTAGTAAAAGCAAGAGAGTAATATCATCATCCTAAGTCAAAAGTAGAGCTGATCGTTTTATTATCTGCGATGCCATTAAAGCAGTCAAAAGGCTTTTTTTTACCTAATGGGTATATATGAATAGGCTGAAATTATATTTCATCGGTAGGGAGGGAAGAATGTTAATGACTCAGATGCTGTAACATATAACGTGATTGGGGTGAGGGTATTTCGTCATAAATTATCTATTAAATGGGGACCCCCGAAGCTAAAACCAAAGTGCGACCGACATATCCGTATAAACGATATGTACTCTTCGAAATGTAGTGTATGAAGGTCATCTTGCGATTAATCGTCATGGTTTATGCTAAGAATGCCATCATAAATGAGTAACGTATTTGATAGGGAGAATGGGTTCTACGAGAAAAAAGAAGACTTTTGGCATAAAGTATACTATGGCTATTGGAATAATGGGAATAGGGTGTTCTAGGGATAAGGTATTGATAGTATAGTATAGAATGTTGGTTTCTAAATGAAATACGCGCAATACTCTATCATGTATAGTATGGATTAGTGAGAATAAGTCTTTTGAGTTTCTAGGAGAAAAAAACTATGATAGTGAAAAAGGTAGAGAAAAGAATAAGACTGTTGGACAGTAGAGAATGACATCTAGAGAAAAAAGACTATTAGATTGTTAGAAAGTGCTCTAGAGAGATAAAAGGCTATATAATAGTGAGAAAGTGCTCAAGAGAATGGTAGATCTAACAGTATTTTATAGTGGGAAAGGGTTCAAGCGAATGTCATATCTTCAAACTGTCAAGAATATATGATGGAAACTAATAATTTGAGTTAAGCCTAGTTGTGAGCTGCCAAAATATTAACATCCAGTATTATCCTTTAACATTTCCTTTTTAATTCTCAGCCGGTTCTCTTTAATGAGAGGTTTTCTTAAGTCTCTGAAATGTGAAGTTTTACTCAGCCTCTCGAAAGAAATATTTTAATAACTGGACGAATATACTCGATCTTTCACGGCTCTTAACAATCGATCATAATTTTAGTGACTAAACTATATAAACATTTATTATTGTTCATCATTGATTATAATTATTATATATTTATATTATTATTGTATAGAAATAAATATATAGATCAGTATACAATTATGTCTAATATATCATTCTTTGCAAGACTTTACTCAATTATTACCTTATAAAATATCACTATTCCCTAACATTTTAAATATACATTTTCTTATAAGTACATATATTTCATTTGAATAATAATATAATTAAGTATAACAAAATTAAATTGACCTTTACTATTGATAAATAGATTTCATATTTATACATACAAGCTTATCAGATTTATACATTATAGTAGCTCACAAGGTGGCGATCAGATCAGGTGGTGCCCTTCCAGGATATGACTTTTACTTTTAAGTGAGGAAGCAAAAAATTAAACATTAAAAATAATTACAATTATTACAAATATACATCAAGTAAGATTAAACACTAAACTACTCTAAAAATATAACCCACACACACACACTAAATGTTCGAAGTGAAAATTATAGATTGTTCTTATTTTCTTTTTTTCTACACTAATCTCCATGTCTCCAATTTCTCTAGATGAGTTATCGAATAATTTTTCGTACTAACCATAGAAGAGGGACACCTGGAAGAGGACGATAAGAAGCAGACGAGGCACACTGAGCCACAATTCTTACAATATACATTCAACCTCTACCATGTCTATTTTGTACGTCAGGATCACATCTGTCACAGATAATTTCGTATCTATCACTATATTTAAAATCTTACATTAAATGTATTACTAAATAATAGGTATCTTCTTACAAAGCAATTTTGTAATATATTTAAAATTAAATTATTTTAATAGTTTAATTTTTATATATTATATTCATAAATATGAAGATTTACAAGACTGTCTACATATTCCTCCAGCCACTACCATTCAGTTGCCAGTCTCACAGAGAAGAACGGAGAATCGAAATAGACTATGAGATCCATTTTAGAAATTAGAGCGAGTTAATTTTGTTTTGATTCAAAGAATCTGTCTTAAAGAAAAGTTACTTAAAATTTAGGAAGTTTTATTTACCTAATAGTAAAAAAAAAAAAATTATTATATATGCAAAGAAAGATGCTCATTATTTTATGGTCATCATTAGTAAAAAATATCTGTAGATTGTAAGCTTAATTAATTTTTTATGTATAATATAATTATTATCACTTGGCACCTCTCTAATTATTCAATTGCAACTATGCCAAATCATTTATGCTAAATGTTGTGTTATACTTTATGTATTTATTTTATTCATCATAATGTTCATAACTCATCATGACTATTGTGTCATTCTGAATAATTATTATTTTTTATTGTAATTTTCAGGAAAGATTTCGCTTGGTGTATGAGATTAATTTTTGTAAATATGTGACTTATCATTCTTAAATCAATTCCTACTTCACAATTAGATATACTACCAACGTTCCTAGAATTAGCAGTTATTCAGTTAAATTAAACAGTTAATCCTAAGCAATTATGTATTTATTTTTTAGGTGTAAGGTAAAAGTAAAATTCATTGGAAACTCTAAGAAAATTTTAAATTTTATGTCCATTATTATTAAGGTTGAGGCTTTATAAATGTATCTATTGGTAAATTACTTTTTATCTTTACTTTGTAAATGAGATATTAAAAGCAGTATGAAATATTCCTAAAACGTTATATTTATTATTTAATCATTATCACTTTCCTGCAGAGATCGATTGCTAATCTAGCTCTCTATATTATTTATTAACGTTTATTGTTTTATCAGCTCGGTTGATCTTATATTTAATAATATATTATATAATTATATTCTAAATATTATTTATTATATTTAAATATCTTTCTATTATATTATTTAATTATATTATTATTACCTTTAATTATGTAATTAAAATCATAATAATGCGAAAATTAATGAGAGATGTTTTTAAGTAATGTATATAAAAGTTAAGAAAATTGGTATCAAGAAACATATTAATTACAGATAATGAAACTTTTTTGTTGTTAGTGTGATATGAATTTATATTAAATTTTAATTATTATTTTTATTTATTATTAAATTATTATTATTGTATTTTTATAATATATATATACGTTATGCTCGTGATCTAAATTATTTATTTAATTATTGATTATTTATAATTCAATTTCTGTATATATAAACCCTAAAATATATCTCTTCACTTACTACCGTGTAAACTATATGACGCCTTTTAATTATTCTCATTATTCTGACCTTTAAATCATTATATATAATATCTATAAATTAATTAAGATTTTTTAAGTAATTATATATTATGTATTATTTAATCGAACAAATATTCTAATATATTATTAATTATTAGTTTTACTGCATATATAATTATTAATTATTTAATATTTATTATTATTATTATTAAATTTATATATTATTATTAATTATTATTATTATTTTATTATTTAAATTATTATAATTATATATAAATATATTTATATTATTATTATATAGTATTATTTGTGGTGAAATTTTACACAGAATCTGATTTTACCGATTATTGAAAAATTTACTATAAAGTTAATAAATTATTAATAATTTGCTACAATCAAGTTTGATACAAGTTTGTAGATACAGTTATACCAATATAATCATTACTCTTAAGGATTATATATCAATTTTAAATTGGTTTATAAAAGAGTTATTTATATAATTGTTAATCAATTGATTTTAAATGTGATTTATTGATATTATTAATTTTTGTAGTGAAAAAGTGTCTAATTTAATAGAACTACAAAAACAATTACTATTTGATAGATATTAAATTATTTTTAAATAGTATATTTAATTTATTAGCATAGATTATATTAATAATCTTAAGATAAATAATATATCTCATTTATTTTTAATACTCTCATTCAAATTGAAATTTATCTTAATTAAATTAAATACTATTATTATTTCATCTATATTTTTATAAAGTGATGTCTCGTAGATTACTTAAGTATGCGAGATAACTCACTTTATTATTTTTTGGAACTCGCATCATGTCAAGATTTAATCAGCTATTAATTCATTGAACATTGAACTTCTCCGATCACTCTAATTATCCCGCTAGTATCTGCATCCTATGATGTGTAGTATTCACTCTTCATGTAGCTGTGGACTTAAATCGGAGATTCATACTATCGATCTAAATATAGATTCAGTTAATGTTATGTCCACTCTATCTCTATGATATTACCTATCATTATTAATTTATTTATATTTGTGATATTATTATAATTATTCATCTTAATAATTTTATTAATTATATTAATTATCTATATATTTATTATTAATATATTATATATTCTTTAATTTAATTAATATATTATTATATTATTAATTATTATTATAATGTTTTATTTATATATTATTGTAATATATTAATTATATTATAATGTATATTATTATATTATTAATTTATATATTTTTTAACTACATATTATTATTTAATATTAATAAATTATTATTAATTTATAAACGATATTATATTATGTTTATTATAATTATTTATTTAATTCATATTATATTATTATTATATTTATCTATATTTGTATATATTAATTAATTTAATTATATTTAATTTATATTATTTAATTTATAATTATATTATATATATTATATATTATATTATAAAATTTTTATGTTTAAACATTAAAATTTTATATTTATTAGCTATCTTGAAATTTTTAATTAAACTAGTAATAGGTAATTTATTATAAATCGATTTTAAAGAAATATTATATTATTATTATTCTAGTATTAATTAATTATATATGATTATTAATAAATGAATTAATTATATTTTAAAAAATATTGATTAATTAATTATTATTATTAATCTAAATTGTTATTTATAATATTTAATTATTATTATATTATAAGTGTAATACGTATGATAGTTTATTGGTCCCAGTGTAGCCTAGGCCCATCTCTTAACACAAAATAAGCAATAATTTGAATATTGGAATCAAGGTTATTAAATTGTAGAATTGTGTATTTCACTTTGATGATTTATTGGATGAAAGTTATGTGAGTAATAATGCTTTCTTTAAAAACAATAGTATTGCACTCTCTCTAAATATAGTTAAATATATTATTTCACTTATTAATTTAGATGTTTAGGTATTTATTTAGAGTTAAGATGTGATTATTAAATACTTATTCTGTGAAAATGATAAATTAATTAAATGAGAATATTTTATTTATTGAGTTAGATTTTGGTGAATGTAAGGATGAATATATGTATGTGAGTGATTATATGTATATAAATGTTATGTTCATGATGATCTATTTTTAAATATTCATGTTTATGAATTATGTAGAGGGGATAAATTCGCTAAATCTTCCAGTTGAATTTAATTTACTCATTATGAGATATATTATTATTTTGAATTCAAAAAATATTTTGAAAAAATTGATTAGTTATTCTAAATTGGGAAAATTTGTAAATTGTTTATATGAAAAAGTGTCAGATTTGATTATTTGTGGTAGATTGCCCTGACATTTTTTGATTTGTTAGATATTAAGTGATGATTGTAGTAAATTATACTATTAAGAAGAAATGATGAATAATAAATTATTATATTAGAAAATTGAAGTGTATACTTTTCCCCCCCTATTAGTGAGTTATATCAATATATTAGTTTTGTTAATGTGTAATAGGTTAACGTAGATTTATTTGTACATTAACTATTGATTGTTAATTTGTGGTATATTAATTACATGTTGTTATTGGATTATTATGGTAAATTATCTTGACCACCATCTTATGATTATTAAATTATCATTAGTAAATTATTCTTTTCTTAATGGTTATAGTTAAAATTATTTTTTAAGTAAAATAAATATTATTAATTGTGGAATGATTATATTTGAATTAAAATCTAACTCTCATTATTGCAATTATATAATAAAATTTGGAGTTAATTAAGTGCACTCAAATTTGAAATTGAATTAAGTCAATTATTAATATTATATTTTGTAGAAATTTGGCCATAATTTTTAATTTTCAATTATAATGTATTATTAAAAAAGTATATTAAGTGTATTGTGTGCATATAAATGTATAATGGTTCTTTATTATGTATTATAAAGATTTCACATTTTGCATATTCAATTCTCCCCAAAATATTAAGATCATTTGAAATTATTATGTAGGATTATTATTCACATTATGTAATGCGAGTTATTAAATAATGTAATATCAGTAAATTAAAAGTAAAGTCTGTAGTATTTGATTAAAAGTTACTATATAAATAATTATTAATGTCAAATAATGTATAATTATGTAATCATAGTTTCAAATAAGAAATGATCTTTATTATGTGAGATAATTAATATTAAGTTTTATTATTATTATGTAGATGATATGCCCAATGCTTTAATTAATAGAATTTGCAATTTATGTATTTATTAATTAAGAGAAAAAGTTAAGTAGAGTTATGTGTAATTATATTGAAATTCATTAGTATTTGGATATGAGAGTGAATTTGAAATTTGAGTATGACATAAAATAGGTATTAAGAGTGTAATACTTATCTCTTTCTTGAGAGTGAGTGTTGAGTAAAGGAAGCGCCGAAAAATTATATAAATATTGGAGTTATATTATGAATTATAGAATTATAGAGTTTGAGTAAATATCTTAGATCTCTATTTCCACATAATAATATTATATTGTATGTAGGTATTATTAAAATATTATTAATGATTAGTTGATATGATTATTGTGATTTATTATATTTTTGTAACTGATAATATATTATGATGTAATTTCAGTATAGTATATATGTGAGTGAATATAACACTATTATTGAGTGTGAAAATACTGTATAATTATTAAGAGGGATAGACAGGTATGCCAGCAAAAGATGCTTGTAAAACTGATTTATTGGGTGATTATTTATTATTAGTGATTATATTAGTTACCATATCTTCTAGATTATTTATTATTATTTATTATTATTATTATTATTAGTTATTATTATAAATTATTAAGAATTAGGTAAATCGGTGTTATATTATTTGAGTTTTAATTGTATCAGTAATTGTAGTTGTATTATATTATTATTATTATAATGTATTATATTTATATTATTTATTATATTAATTATAAAGTCATATATAAATGATATTAAATTGATATTATTTATATTATTAAATATGTTATTAATTATTGATTGAGTGATTTGAGAGTAATTATAAGTGATTTTATTATGATATATGAGATTAATAAATTTATTATTATTGATTATTGATTATCACTTAATATATTATTATTCATTGATTAGCGTATTATATATATTTGAAGATTATATTGTATATCAATTACTACTAGGTGTTAAGTAATATTATTATTAATTTATTATTATATTAAGTTGATTATATTATCTATATTAATCAGAGCAAATGTAAGGTAATATTCTAAGTATTGAATTTATTTATTATTGATTAAATTATATCTTGAGTAAAAAGTATATATTATGTGATTTAATATTATATTATAATCTTATTGGAATTTGGAGAGGAATTATGTTATTTATTAATGAGTTACCCTCCTTTTAAAGTGAAAGCGTAGTATGAAACTTGCACTCTTTAAAATTATAAATAAGGAAAAAGTTGCTATCAATGATAGATTATAATTATTTATTAATCATGAATTTAGTAAATAATTATTATTTAATTATGCTATTGATTATAATTATATATGTTATTATTAAATAATTATTATAATGACTTAAAGCTGGATAAAAGCATAGTATAATAATGCATAGGTAATTATTATTTATTATTATTATTATCTTATGGTAGTTTTTGATTGAGTATTATTGACGTAAATTAATATGTAGTGCGCAGAGTGACATTGAGTAGAGTGAGAGTTAGAATTAACGTTTTGAGATATGTGTTATGATAATAAAGAATTGTATATTATATTATTAACTAATTTAATCATATTATACCTTGAATATCTTTTGTAATTATAATTTTTATTAGTAGAGAAGAAAAATGTAGCTAGTTAAGATTAGCTAATTTAATTTATTTATATACGTTAAATATTAATATATTGTTTGATTAGTTAAGATTTTCATTAGTAGAGAAGATTATTGATTGTGCTAGGCTTCACCTAATATTAATATGGTTAAACTTTTAAACTATGAATTTGTTAGGAATTTGCAAGTATCAGTATTTGATTAATTGTGATAATATTATATTTAATTATTATTTAATTATTATTATTGTGTTATTAGTGTAGTGTAAACTTGAATTAGCTACCTGTTTAGTTAATATTATTAGGAATTTCAACAATAATAAGTATAGTAATGTTGAGGAATATCATGAATAGATTAGGCATTGTGGAGTAAAATTAGGAATAAATTTGACTTGACAATAAATAATTATTAAAAATTGTTCTTAATTATTTATTTATTTATCTATGTTATTTATTATTATAGCATTAGTGAGACATTCTATTATTGATTTATTGGTATTGTGTGTAATTGTATTTATCTCCTGTGGCTGTATATTCAATTTTTAATATATAATTTATTGGATGGATAACGGTACTTAGTATTTTATTGTAAAAATGACTTTTTTATACCGTCATTAAACTAATTCAATTATTAAATAATGTGTATATGAAATGAATTTGGAATTGATATTATTTAGTAGGAAACCCAGGTTTACCATGCCTATTATAAATTATTGTATTGCGGGATGATTTGGTTTTGAGTGTGATTGTACTGAATTCTAGATAATTAAGTTTATTGTAGTAAATTAATTTTAGTGAGTATTAATTATGTAAATTGAGTATAAATACAAAAGTATTCATTTCTTGCATTAATTATATATTGATTGTGCAACTCATTAATTTGTCTTCATAGCAAATTTATGTAATAACGAGTTTAGAATTAAGAGTAATTGTGTTTTTAAATGGTATTTGTTTAGATGTTTGAGAGACTAATTGAATATCATTCTCCAGTTAGTTGAAGACTCTTACACATATTATATAATTATGGATGAGATATATTATTATTACTAGCTGGAGTAAGTGGTCTATAGAGTATTTATTAATATTATATAATGGTATATTATTATTTTGAATTTGAGAATAGAGTTATGTTGAAAATTCATGGAGATATTATGAATATCATAGTTGTGATTCTGTATATGATGAAAATGTTGTGAATGGCAAAAGAAGAGTTGAGGTACTTGATTCATATTTTTAATTAAAATATATATCGTTTGGTGAGTTAATATTCGAGTGTGTAAATTATAGGAACATTATTAAGATTTATTCTTAGTTTAGTCGACCGTATATTAAAGTGATGTTTTAACAATTATTAGATGTGATATCATTATTTGATTTTAACTCTTGAGTTGTTTTTATTTATTATTATATTATTTAATTTCGATTTAATATTGATTTATGAGTTATTTGGAGTAATAAAGATGGTGTCTGGTTAGAACAAGATAAATATATAGAAAGTATAATTGATCTATAATTAAAAGTATCTAACATGTGTTTTATATGATATGACTAATTTCTTAGAGAGAAAATGCATTAGTGTGAGTTTAGAAGATTAATTTGATAAATGAGTTTAAAAATATGATTCATAAATTTTCTTCACCATAAAATCTATATCAAATTTAGTGAGTAATGCCACATACCTCATATCTAACAAATTTTTAAAAACCAATTTATGCTGATTATTATTTATTCATTATTATTATAATAAATTATTAATTATTATTATTAATCGGAGTGAAAATGAATAATGAATTTAGAAATTGTATATTTGAAATTTATTATTATTGTGAGTCTTTGTTTTCTACATGTGGACTTTCATATGGATTAATAATGATTAGTCGTTTATTTAAAATTGCTGGATGTAAATTATTATGTTATGAGTCTAAGTTGAGTTATATTTGCTTGAAAAAACTATGTGAATTGCTATTCATTATCTATTATTATTAATTTTATTATCATTATTTTATTGATTGGTTAGTTATTACAGGATGTTGGGATAATTTCGATATGAAAATATGAGTGAGTTGATAGTGAGATTTTCGTGTAATAATCATGTATATATATTTATCCTGAGATCTATAATTAATTATGTGAGTATTTTGAGTCATGGGATTATTATGTCATTAATATAATAATATTATTAGTGCATTGTGTTATTATCATTAAACTAAATTCTTACCACAACTATTATTATTAATTATGTATTGAGAATTATTATAATTATTATTATTAATACAGCGTTTATAACTTAGCTGTAAAAATCGACCTATGTTTTTTCGTCTTTATAAATTATGGCCATTCATCTACCTAGGTGATTCTAATTGAGGATGAAGCCCTTAAAAAGAATATCAATATATTTTACCACTATAGATTTGATCAAAGGATACTATCAGATGCAGTTTCATGAGTTGAAACTCATTATATTGATGTATGGAGATAATTATTATTATTTTATCTTATTCCTTTTATCTTATTTATAATTTGAGTGAGTTCACGAACATTATTATTTATTATTCTTAAATTCTTTAAAATCTAAATATATATAATTTAGGTTTATATCAATTTATGTAGAGTGAGTCTTGGATGGGTCTAAACATGCTATTGAGTGTCATTATTCTAGTTGATTATTATTATTATTTCATTTTATGTTATTATTAGCCATCTATTGTGATGGAATAATTTCCTTCCGAATTATTAATGAATTATTATTCATTATTTAGTATTATTATTATTTCGCCAATTGAAAGCTAATATATCTGTTAAACAGCAGGTCTCTAATTATTATTATTAACTAATTACCATTCACACTATTATCTAATCACCAATATTCATTTTAACGATTATAGTCTAAATTTTGATTTTTCAACTGACATTATAAAAAAATATAAATGAAAATTAACTATATATAAAATTATTTCATATAATTATTAATTAAATTATTTAATAATATTTATTATAATATAATAATTATTATTAATTATTTTAATTTATTATTATTATATTATTTAACCTAATATAATTATTAATTTAATTATTAATTATTAATTATAATGTATTAAATTATTAATATTGATTATATTATTATTATTATTTTATATTAAATTTTAATTTAATTAATTTAATTATTAAAGTTCTTATTAATTATCATAGTAATGATCAATTGAAATTAGTTATTACTTTATCAATTAAATTTAATTATTTAAATTAGATATTTTATTATTTTAATATTATTTATAATTATAGTTAGTTATTTAGATTATTATTAATTATTATTTATTATTATTATTATTATTATTATTATTATTATTAAAAAATTATAAATGTTAGTTGTTCATTAATTTGATATTACATTTAATATTCTTTTATTTGTTTTAATTATTATATATATATTATTTGTTATTAATTATTCTTATAAATTTCATTATTTTATTATTTATTATTATTTATTATTATATTTTTTTATTATAATTTAATTATTATTTAATATATATTTAATTATTTAATTAATTATCTAATCAGTACAACTCCCATTTCTAATATTTCTACTGACTTTCTTATATATCTTTCAATATTATTATTCCGTTTACTCTATAGGTGCATATTTATTATTTATGTATTATTATATTATTATATATATAATATTATTATTATTATATTATGTATTAAATTATTATGATAATTATATTATAACTTATTATTATCATTGATGGCTTATGAATTATTTTTTATTAATTAATATTATTTAATTATATAATTACTATTTATTATTAATTATATGTATATTTTTTTGAACTAATGTATTTTATTACTACTATTATTTATGATATTACTATTATTATTATTTTTATTATTATTATTATTATAATTATTAACTTATTATTGATTATAATTATTATTTAAATATTATCTATATTATTATTATTAATTATCAAAATTTAATTATTTAATTATTCATTATTATTCTAAATATATTAATTATTTAATTAAATTATTATAATTATTAATTATTAATTAATTTAATTTATTATTATGTATATATGTATTATATTATAATTTATATATTTAATTATTATATATTTAATATAAATTAATATTATTAATCATTATTATTGATTAAATTAATTGATTATTATTATATTAATTAGTATTATTACATATTATTATTATTATTATCTAAGATCTAATTTAAAAAAATATTATAAATGTTCTTAAATTTTCACTTAAATTGAAAATATTTCTTATGAAATACTTTTATTAAGATTTAATCTAATCCACTACCTCTTATACTATATATCTATATTAGTAGTATAATTATAATATCATTCCTTTTAATTCATATTGAAATTATTTATTATGTGTGTAATTTTACTATTGTGAGTGCTTAAATATTATCTCACTAAAATTAGTATTTTGTATATAATATGAATAATTATGATTTATAAAGTAAATTATTATAAGAAACATAAAAAAACAGAAATGAAACGAAAAAAATTTTGCGTTTTTTTTTTTTTATAAAAAAAAAAAAACGTGTTTTATTTAAAATAATAAACTATTTTTTGTTCAATCCCACGCCTATTATATATATATATATATATATATATATATAATATATATATATATAATAGTTTTGCATATATATATATATATATATATATATAATATGCACTTGTAAATTTAATTATTTATTAATGTAATTATTACTTATATCATTATTAATCATACTTTTATTTTTATATTTTATTATTATTTTTAAATTATTATTCTAATTATTAATTATAATTTAATTTAAATTATTATAATTATTATTTAATTAATTATTATTATTATTATTGATATTTTAATGATTCTTTTAAAAGTAATATTACGAAAATTTTTTCAGCACGGTATAATATTTGCTTATTATTGATTATTATTATTTATTATTATAATTCAATTAATGTATTATTTAATTTTAGGTGCAAAATTATAATAATTTAATTCATTCAATAAAGTTAATTAAAAAAGACAAACTGTCTTATTATGCACACACTCATGTAAAGAAAAAAAATTATATAATTTTTTATTTTGGACAAGAGAGGTTGAAGTTATCATTATCACATAATTTATTCTCCATTATTACTGTAATCGTAGAGTGAACATTATTTATGATATATATTATAGTTATTATTATTATTATTATTATAATTATTATCTCTTATTATTATTAATATTACTGTTTAATAAAACTATACTCCATAGAGAGAATCTCTATCATTTATTCTAACTCCAAATTCTAGATGGAGTTTTATACCTTATTATTATTATTATTAATATATGCCATGTATTAAAAGAAATGTTAAATATATTTCCATGCATTTTCAACCAGGATAAATACAGTATAGTGTATTAATTTTATAATTTATCTGTGAATACAGTTTATGAGGTTAAATTTTATTTAAAACATTGTTTTATAATACATGGTACTAAAATGTCATAACGCATATTCCAAATATCAGTCTAGGATTGCAAACAAACTAGAAGTACTCGCATGAAGATATATACTAGTAATAATGAACTTCGTTAAATTTTATTTTAAATTAGAAAGATTCTTGCGAGCATGAATAGCTTAGATAATAAATGAAGAACATTTTGGTCTGTTTGGAACAACGTTAAATTTGTGAAGTATTGTTTCTATCCTACCTGCAACTCAACATGTTATTTAAAGAAAAAAAAAAGAAATGATACAAAACATTTCATTACTTGGGCAAAAACTACAGCGGATAAATACTACTGATACTAATTACGACAAATCTTCAAATCCAGCTATTTTCTCTTATGACAGCATATCAAAAAATGCTTGTAGATTAGGTGCACTAATATAGGAAAAAAACCAAAATTTGCGTGAGAAGATAAGATAGGAGATCTCTTCGATGCATTTGTTAGCTTGCAGGAAACAGATCTATGGATCTACTCGTTTAGAGACGCGAGCAGACCGCTATGCACAAACAATTGACTCCATTTGAAACTATATCTTCGAGCGCCTGGTATAGTTTTTTATATCATATTTTATTTACCATCCAATAAACTTTTTTTTGGCGTTCTTTCGTCAACCTACGTTACCTATTGACCAACATCGAAACCTTTAGGTACTTGACGAGAGCCCAATTGTCGCTAGGTTAGACGGAGGCGAAGCCTCCGTCGGATTACGTCATTGCCCTCAGAACAATCGTGAGTATTGTGCCTGTAGAGTTATATCTCTCAACCGTGTTGAGCATGTATAGAATAGGCCTTGACCCTTAGCGTTGGAGCCCCTCTCGAAGGGAGGCAGCTAGCTCAGAAGAGGCAAGCGCGTCCATCGTACGAAAATCTATTGCACACCTGCTATTGAGGCCGCCTCTGGTCTTCCCAAGGTTAGTTATCTTCTAAAGATTCAGTGTCAGCTGCCTCCTCTTAAGGCCTTGTAATTTTTAGTCTTTGTCCAATCATTCTTGACTTAAGAATGGTTTTTGAACTTGTAGCTTGTTTTGGGTCTTGATATTTCTGACCTTGATACCCGTATCCTAAAACTCCAAGACATATCAAAAAATATTTAATCGCAAAGAGACACCATACACACACACACACAGACATCCAACATCACACACACTCACACACTATCAAAAAAACTATCAGTGGTCATGACTCTCTAGCGTATCCACCGATCCCTCCTGCCTCCGATTACCCCAACACGTCCTTATTGACTCAGCCTTACCGTCTTCAACCTCTGTGCGAGTTCCATGGATATAAATCAAATATATAGACCCGAGAGTCGATTTCGAAATACTGCCACCCGGGAATTTATGACCTTAATTAGCCCACAGATCCATAACCGTGAGATCTGAAATGAAGTATTTTTAACATCACAGTGTTATATAAGTCGATTCCCTTGGAATGCCTCACATTGAATGAATATATAGTATAATATTAATGTATATTTCATTTTACATACAGTATATATATATATATAATATGATATTAATATAAAGCTTTTATATGGAAATTATCCCATCACCTTAAAAATTATAAAAATCTATTACGCAAACTGAAGTATATACTATTCTAGTATAGAACTACGTTCATAGGAAAATAAAATTACTCTAGATCGTTAACGTAGCACGAGAAGAAAGAGACACGATGAGTAGAGAGCACGAGAGAGAGAAATTGGAGATTGATGAGAGAGCACGATAGAAAGATATGAGAGAGAGAGAGAGATAGATAATGGAGAGAGCACAAGAGAGAAAGAGAAGAGACGTAGAGATATACGCGATAGCATGAAGTAGAGAGAGACAGCTAGAGTCAGGAGAGATGACACGAGATAAGTACCACATGTTATAGTCTGAAGACGCAGCAGAAATCACATAGTTAAGGAGAGGAGAGGGTCGTCTCAGCATGGCCGAGTAAAATAATCTAAATATAGGTGATGAGTAAAAAGATAACAAAATAGGAATATGGGAATAACACATGTATGGCATTGACTATTGAGTTTGATTGACCTTCTAACGTGATTGTCCAACATTGCTGCACTCAAGAAGATACATATCATATAGACACGATTGTAATGACGATAAATTTTACATATTATCTATTGTACCTAGAATTAATGTATTTAAAGAAATATAAGCATTTATGTACTATTATTAATTTATTTAATAATTTGATATGAGTATATAATCTTTTACGTATGAGTTTTTTTGTTAATACGATTACTAACTCATAACATATAATTTGTTGTTATTAATTCTTTTTGTGACCGCCCTGTATCTCAAAAACGAGAGCCCCTCTAGGAAATTATATATATATATAGTATATATATATATATATATATAATTATATAACTATATATAGTGTATATATATATATATATATATATATATATATATTAATAATATATATATATATCATATATATATTATAATATATATTATATTATATATATATATTATATATATATAATATAATATATATACATATATTATATAATAATATAGTATATATATATAATATATTATAATTATAATATATATATATATATATTCATATATAATATATATAATATATATTATATATATAGAGAATATAAAGCAATCAAACGCTAAGTTTAGTAAGTATCAAGTTAGGAGGCCTTAGTTAATAAATACACTGCAAATATATCAAAGTTCTTAATAAATTTTCAACATAATAAAAATATTCTTGATGTTTAGAGCGTTAGCTTTCTCGATCCTTACTGAATTACCGGATCCTCTTTCAGATGCTGTGAATTGAAGACTAAATGAAATATTTAAATAAAGATTGTTTTGTTAAAAAAGTTAAAATAATTAAAATCAGATTTAGTTAAACTTAGTTTTGATTTTTTTTTGAAAAAAGGTGTGGTGTTCAAAATTTTGTTTAAGGTGGGGTCAAGAGTGTGTTCACCTTGTTGTTTGTTAAAATTGGGAAAGTTTTTAATACATAAGGGATTCAATGAGTTTACGTTGGGTGGGGTCAAGTACTTTCTGTAAAATGGGTGTCATGCATTAATGTTAATTTTTGTGATTGAAATTGGGTTCTGTGTAGTGTGAGTGCCGAGTTTTGTGAGTCAGAAGTGAGGTCATATTTGTGTTGGTATTTGCGTCTAGTAAAATCATTAGTTTCGCCAATATAAGAGGAGGTACAGTTAAAACAAGGAATTTTCTATACACATTGGGAAATGTTATTGAAAGTGTGAGTTGGAGGTTTAAAAATACGTTTTAGAGAAGATGTGCTGGAGGTGGTTAGTCTAAGAGATGTATGTAAGTATTTAATGATTTTTATATGAGGGGTATGAGGGATTGGTAAATAAGAAAAAGTGTTAATGAGTGGAGTGGTAGGGGTTATAGAATTTCTTTTTGGCTTGTTTAAGTGAGTGATATATTATGTTTTTAGGGTATGAGAGTTTGGTGAAAGTGTTTAAATAATATAAGTTGATAATTCATTTTGTAGGAAAGGAGGAGAAAATCGGAAGGCTCTAAGAAAAAGGGAAGTTAAAACACCTGATTTTTGTGTTGGTGGCGGGAAGAAAAACCATGATATGCCATGTAACTTGATAAGAGTGATAAAGAGCACGTATAAGCAAAATGGACTGTTATCTCCACGTAAGGAGGGTGTGCAAGGAAAGGTAAGGTTTGTTGTTGGAGAGTTCCATTGTAAATTTAATGTTAGGATGGATTGAGTTGATGAAATTAAGTATGAAGTGGGGTTATTGGTTAAAGGTGTGAGACGAAAATATCATCAACATAACGAAGCCATGTTGTGTAAGAGAGAAGAGGGTGATTGAGATATGGTAAGTTTCTATCAGTTCCATGAAAAGGTTGCTGAGGATAGGAGAAAAGGGGAGAAACCCAATACTTAGTCCTGATTTTTGTTTGTAATGTAAGGTTATTAAATGTAATAAAGTTGTGTTCAAGAGAGAGTAATATTAATTGTTTAATGTAAAGGGAAAGGGTAATCAAGAGTGTAGGTGTTTTCTCGTTAAAATACCTTTCTAACAAAATTTTGAAACACCACACCTTTTTTCAAAAAAATCAAGAAACTAAGTTTAACTAAATCGATTTTAATTATTTTAACTTTTTAACATAACAATCTTATATATAAATATCTCATTTATCTTCAATTCACAGCAACACACATCTGAAAAGGATCCCTCAACTAACTCACTCCTACCACACCGGAAACTCGAAAGCTACCAACAGGAGGTCATTTTCGAACAAGGGCAACAAAATTACCTATATCAACATGACCCTTCAACACACACTATTTGCACCACACCAGACCACACACATACACATGGCCAGTGAATACCAACATACACACACACACACATAATATAAAATAATAATCCAAATAATAATAATAATAAATAATAAAAATAATAATAATACACACACACCAATACACACACAATCCAGAAATAATCGCATTTATTATTATGTGAAAATTTTTAGAAAACTTTAGATAATATAAAACTATATTGCATTTTAAATTTAATTATAAAATATATGGAGCCTACTAGTACTTGAGAATAATAAAGTAACTATATAGAATTAAATTCCATCACTAGTTTAATAGACATATATTAATTAATGAGTGAGTATATAGGGTATAACTTTTTATCTTATACTTTTATACTACTAAGCGACATTTTTCCCTTTAATTTTATCATATTTGATAGTTATATATACTTAAAAGCATATATATATAGAAACAGCTAAACTACGTATTAGAAGGTTATGTAGTAGTAACTAGAGAGTGTTACTTGTAGTAATTAAGTTACCTTAAGTGAATATAAAATATCCATAAATACTATGTGATCATTATATATTACTACTGCGTGATATAGTATAGAGTGTTCATAAATATAAATATTTTAAAGTTCATGATAGTATAGAAAATAAATAGATTCACCCTGTAAAGTTTACTGTTTAATTATACTATTATATGCCAATCCTCACTATAGAGTATTTAAATATTCATTTGTATTCCTACATTATATATAATACACTTAGTAGTGTAAGAAGATCTATCTATTAATCTAATATTATATTGTGATCTACTTATATATTCACTATCATCGTCAATTACAATTGACTTAGATTGATCCTAGTTCATTCAATTGTTAATTGTTCTTTATTAATATCTATTTGATATATAACAGCCTATATCTACTTTAGATCATTATTTCATGATTCATTAACAATTTATAGGTTCTATAAAATTCCTCTTATAAAGTTTCTCATTTTATTTGCTTTAATGTTTGTAATTTCATTTATAATATATTATAAATGCCTATTGGATATAATTCAGTCTATTTATTTATAAATATGTGACTACGTGAGCTGATTATATGTAAGTTCTATTATGTATGGATTAATTTAATAATTATATTGAGTAAATAATTTATAATATAATCATTATACTATTAGTGATAAATACAAGTGATTACTTACTTCATACTTATCGTTGAATGTTTAATGTCCTGAATATTTAATATTCTAGAAAGATTTACTTTTATCTGATATATATGTATTTATATTATACTTAGTCATCACTTATTTAGGTGAGTATATCAGTGAGTATTAAAACATTAGTAAAGGTATTAAGAGTATTGACTGGTTGTGCAAGTGGGAGTCATCAGTCACTAAAGTGCAATATGAATTCTTGTCAGTAGTAAGTGAATACTTGGTTGTGAATTAAATGTGAGGTTAGATAGTACTTTTTGTAAGAAGGCTAGTAATTAGCATGAATTGTGACTTGAGTCTATGAAGGTTTAATAGTTGCTGTGAATATATCTGCAAAGTGATGAATAGATTAATTATTACACTTCATTTCCTCATACTCATTATATGGTAAGTACAAGCCACTCATTCTATTATATATTTATATACGAATATCCACTATTAACTGAAATCAAAGAGATATCAAATGATGAGAAATAAGGCAAGATATCAACACCACTACATTTCTTAACACTACATTTTTATTTCAAGTTATTTAATGTTCCGGGATAGAGTTTTTTTATAATGATGTTTACGGCCTGCGTAGCTTTAGTAACCTTGATCTACTGAGTACCGTCTGCTCTAAAGGAACATTGCTCTATTATATAGATTCATAACAGCGGCTACATACCACACTGTAGTGTCCGACAGAAAATAGGAATCCTCATGTCTCTACAGATTAGTTTTAGTCCGCTGTTTAAGCTGGTATCTCTTTATTTAAATTCTTTAATTCTATATAAGAGGTATAAAATTTATATTTACTAACTAGAAGAGGTCATTTTTTAACAGGTGAATAGTACTAATTCGAGTCAATCATCATGCCCAGACTATTGATATTAAGTTTAACGAGGCAGAACATCTATATGCGATAGTTTCTAGACTGAATCGTTCCACGCAAACAATAAAGTACATTAGGAAAATTTTATGGTAACTTCTTATATACTTTCAGAAAACCTCCATTTTTCGCTTCTCATAGATGAGGAAAAAAATCTGAGCAGCCTAATACATTGACCTGGCTATATCTTCTCGTGTCCAAACAGAAATTCAGGTGCGGTATTTAAAGAAACATCCTTCATATGATTGCCTTGATTGAAATATGTTCTTGCTGTTAATGAAAGAAGCAAAGAGAATATTTTAAATGAATTCGAGTACATACGTAAACGTTTGGTTATATTAATTCGTTTAGCTACGTAGCAATCATCCAACACTATATTTTTATGGGCCTTGCACATAATCAATTGATTTATATCATATATGCTTTTATGGAATTCTATTTCATCTTTATATTCATTAAACTTCTCTTTGAAATACATGGTAACATCACAGATTCAATTTCATCAGGGGCCTGCGCAAAAATTTCACTTGCTTAAGATGGTTTAATAGCAGAAGAGGTTTCCCACAGCGCTTAAGGCCCTGCCACCATACATGTCCGCTGGACTGTAGAACATGATATTTCGCATCCATAGTCCTAGAGTGCTTAAAGCACAATGTAACTCTGAAGTCTAGTGTGAGAGCTATATATATATAAATATATATATATAATTATATATATATATATATATATTATATATATGATATTGATAATATATATATATTATACTTAATTATATGGAAATAAGTATTTAAAGATAGGGAAAACATCTTGCCATTAACTACCTTTACTTACATAATTAGAAATTAAATAATCATTGACATACATAATTGTGCTTTTAAATCATTCAAGAATATTCAACCAAATACACGCAGATATCTATGATATATATATAATATATATATATTATATATATATATTATATTTATATATATATGATATAATATAATATATATATAATAATTATATATATATATATTATATATATATATATATATAATATATATCTATATATATATATATATATATATATTATATATATATATATATTATTCCATACAATCTACAGTGCCTTTATGAGGGACTCAAACTAAAACGCGTCTTATATATCTTTACAAATATCCAGTCATTATTATTCGTTATCTCAATAGTAGTTTTCTTACCATCCGATAGAACATATGTAAAAAGTTTCTTTTCAGTTATCACTGTATGTTTACAGTCTGAATCCGTAGCGATAATAATACTTTCACGACGTCTAATGTTGTCGTAGGGCCAAACTATTCAAGTACATTAAATTCGTTATGATAAATGTTAAAGACTAGATTAGGAACCGACCGGGCCCCGGCCCGGCCTCACGGCCCGGCCCGGCCGGCCCCGCCGCTCCCCGTCCATTTGTTAGCGAACCCTCGCCCCGGCAAAAACAGAAAAACCGGGGTTTTCTACCGGGTTAACTGTAAACTTACACTAAATAATAGAGGGTTAAATAAATCAAACAAAATAAAAAAATATATTTTAATTCCATTACTCCTTTTTATAAATTGATGCAAAATATATAAACATACCTAAATATAATCAATTTTTTTGTATTACTAATGATTTCAAATTAAAATTTGAGGCAAATTATAATTTTTTCGAGTTTTAACATAAAAATATCCGAAATTTGATATATCAAACGAATTCGGAAACGAAGTGAATAATATATAATTGGTTAAAATATTAAATGTATTTATTTATTTAAAGTAAGATTATTTCATAATAAGAGTCAAAATTTTTCCGAAATCTCTTTTTAAAATTATTTATTTCATTGAATATATATATATATGTAATATAATATATATATATATATATATATTATATATATATATATAATATATTAATATATATTATTTATAATTATATATATATTATATATATATATATAATATATATATATATATATCTAATATATAATATATTATATATATATAATTTATATATATTATATATATATTAGACGATTGTTAAAATTGTTGGCAAATAGAGTTTGTTCCTAGGGAATCCGACATTTTAAAAGATGAATAGGAAGATGAATAGCATAATTTTGGCAACATTTATCAAATGGACGTTTCGGTAATAATAACTTACCCATTCATCAGCACTGCAATTGAAAATAAAAATAATATATTTTATAACACAAAATATAAAATAAAATGAACTAGATATATTGTACTGTAAATACAAAAATGAAAGATAAATTAAATAAGTAAATCACCGACGCAAAAAAGTAACCTTAATTTGGAATAGGTTCATTTACAGAGAAGTGAAATGCAAAAATTGGAAAGTTAAGAAATTTGTTTTACAGTGAGAAAAAAAAAGTATACTTGTTGGATATTTATGATACAATTAATGAGTGAAGAGGGGGATGGAACACAAATCCTTATTTAATTCGGGTTTTAATTCAAAAATGTAGAGAGACTCAAGAATCTTCTGTCGAGTTGATCATTGACAGGGGATAGGGGAACTAAAATTTTTTGTGCAATAGGGTGATTTTTGAAAGGCATGATGCGTATGGCAGGATTTTTCCCTGGGTTGTGAAGTAAACCTTCTAAAGAACTCCGTGTTTCGAGATCCTCAAAGTAAAAGTTGGGAGGCTCTGTTTTCCCACGGTACGGACATACGTTGAATCCGCACACTTTACAGAATATACTATGAGGCATCCTCATATTAGAGGAAGAGAATCTTATGGCGGAAAAAATTTGAAATACTGTTGGTTATTAATAGGAATTGAAAATAAAGCGGCAAAAGGAAAAAGCATTGGGACTAGTATGTGATGTGAAGTTTTCACAGAGTTTTCGCGGTGCTAGGACTGGAGAACGGAATTTTTAGAATAGATAATGTTTGTTAGGGACGTTGAGCCCTGAAATTTTAGGGCGGTAAATGGTTATTAAGAAAGTGGATAAAATTATTGTAATTTTAGTTAGGAACAGAGATTGCAAAAAGGGCAAAATGGGACATGTATTGTATTTCAGGTTGAAAGACCACCATGAGGAGCATAGTTAAAGCACGGAAAATTTTGCATTGTAGTGAAGACAGTTTGTTAAAGGCACGGAAAATTTTGAATTAAACTCTTCTACTACATTAGTCTTAATTTTTTTAGTTTTTTTCCCCTCACAAAACATTTTTTTCACTTACGTATGCAAAATTTAGTGTCTTTAACTTATGCTCCTCATGTTGGTCTTTCCACCCTGAAATACAATACCTGTCCCATTTTGCCTTTTTCAATCTCTTTCCTCACAACACTATTACAATTTAAAACTTCTCTTTGAGTGAGAGAGGGAATACCTATGTATATTATTATTTATTAATTAATAACCATTTATCGTAACTACTAAAATAGTCATAGCCCATAACGAGTCCTCATAAAACAGACTTATCTATATATATATATTCAATAATATATATTATATATATATTACTTTTATATTACGGTCTAGCATCTATCCTATCTAGCATAAAACTTATGTGAAAATCTCTCACAATCACATATAATTTATAATATATAATATATATAGTACACTTTCCTTTTGCTTATTTCTTATTTCATGCTCACGCAATTATTTACATTCTCATATTTAAATACCCACAGTAATTTCAAATATTTTTATTCCGCCAATAAAGATTCTCTTCTCTACAATGAGGTCCTCATTATCATAACTTTTGTATCTCCAGAGTGCGCTGCAACGTTCCGCTACGTTAGCCATAACAGTACCGTTCCAACTTATATATGATGAGATTCAAAACACCGGGAGATGTTTCTATAATATAGAACTATGAGTTTTAACTACTATCACACGAATGGAAGGACCCACCAGTAAAACCCAATTCTCCTAGAGAGCAATCAAGTACCATATAAACAAATAATCACCTACTCGCCGCTGCAATGATCAACTCGACAAAAGAGATTCTTGAGGGTATTGGGGAAAGACATTTTTGAAAATTAATAATACTCACGAAATTAAATAAGACTGTTTGTCTTCTATACCCCTCTTCACTCATTAATTTATATATATCCAAACCAAGTAACTTTTTTTTCTCCACTGTATAATCAATTAATTCTAACTTATTTCAGTTTGCATTTACATCTTTAATTTAACTGTAATACTAATACTTTCAATCTTAGGTTAATTATTTTATCGTGTATAGTGATTTTATTATATATATTAATTTAATTTAGTTACTTAATTATTTTACATCATTATTTTTTAATGTTATATATTTCATTTTCTTTAAAAATAGTTTGAGATAGTATAGAGGAATAATTATAATTAAATTTTCTATTTCACAATATATTAGCAGTGCTGATGATCGGGTAACGTTAATAATATACCATCGAATAACGTCCAATTAATACAATTAAAATGTTGCCAAAATTATGTTTCATCTTCTTACTATGTTATATATCATCTTTATATATTTCTATTATATATATATATATTAATTTATTTGTTAACTATATATATATATTACAATTATATATATAATATATATATATTATTATATATTAATATATATATTAACATATATTAAAATTATATATATATTAAATTATGTTTATATTATATATATATATATAGTATAATACATATATATATCTATATATGAATATATTAAATATATATATATATATATAGGTTAATAACTAAAATAACTTTAATGTTTCTTTCTGACCTTCGACTTCGATATATATATATACAACTTATTCTTCTAGAAAATCAATTTTTCTCAAAATATTCTATTCCGAAAGATATATTTTCTAGAAGATAGATATTAAATTTCCACACAATTTTTCTAATATATTCTTAGAAAATTTGCCAGATAAATATATTAATTAATTATGTAAAATTAAAATATATTTAATTTATTCAACACTAAGTATCTTAAGTACTTCAGTGTTTTTGAACTACATTTCTATATTTTATATGACTAACTAATCACCTATAGGCCTACTGGCCCCGCCCCCGGCCCACGTAGCCCGGCCCTGAGCTAAATATTAGAGCATTACTACGGCCTACTACCTGATACCGCCGCGCCGGCAAAATATCCCTATATAGCCCCGGTTG
The DNA here is from genome assembly GCA_015478945.1 of Trachelipus rathkii. Taxonomy (NCBI): domain Eukaryota; kingdom Metazoa; phylum Arthropoda; class Malacostraca; order Isopoda; family Trachelipodidae; genus Trachelipus; species Trachelipus rathkii. The sequence goes on from JABUQX010030645.1 coordinate 33,953, forward strand.
AGTATTATCTACTATATAAGAACAGAATTTACTTGTATAAATTTTCTTTGATAAAATTTATGATTATAATATTTATTGTGAGTTATGAAATATATATATAATCAATTAATTTTCGTAAAACAAACAATAATTAATATTTTATATAATGATGTGGAAATGTAATTGTTAAATATTAATGTCATATATATATATTGATATAGCCGTCAAACCTCTATTGGCTTGAGAAAGCTCAAAATATTCCATGTGTTTTTACAATCTATTTGCCTTTGCTATTTCATCGAGTTTTGTAGATTGAACACCCTGGTAGTGTCTTCAATCCCGGTAAAAAAGAGTGTTTTGGAAAAAGAAATTTTATTTCAATCTATTTTGGCCCCTCCCTTTGACAAAAATTCTGCGTACGCCTTGCATATGCCGGATTGACGAAGATGCCCTTTCTTGAATTGCCGCAATTAATAGAGCAGGCTCCATCGACACTATGTAGATTTTGTGGAGAAAAATATATTAGTTGAAGATGGAATGAACTTGCTTCACCTTTGGTGATTAAAGTAGTAAACCCACCTTTTCAGCAGTGACCTAAGCGGTTCTCCAAGTCAAAACAGGATTCATTTTAAAGAATAGTTGTAATAAAACGATAACAGGACGCATTGCCTGTCAGCCTCTAGAAGAAGCCACAATCCCAATCTCTCCATTTCAAACAAACTTAGACATCGATTAAGTGCCAAGAAGTAATGTTTGGGGCAATGGAGTGTATCTGCTAGAAGAAAAAGTATATAATAGAAAGGGCTACGAGATTTTGGTCAGAGTTACCGACAAAAGGGAAATGGTGTTTTTATATCGAGGTATAGTTAATATAATTAATAAATAATAATATAATCAATAATAATAAAAAATACAATACGAAAACAATAAAACAACTCAGGAGAATTAATAAAAAATAAGGAATAAAATATAATAATAAGAAAGAAGGTCAGTAATGGAGGAGTAAGAAGAAATGCATTGTATAGAGGATGGAGGATCGAATGATGGTAAAAATATATAAAGAATGATGAAAGAGGACGAATAATGTTGATAGGAGAGTAATTGAATAACAAAATAAACATACCAATAAACTAAAAATAATGTTTTAATAACAGTTTTATATAGCAAAAATAAAATGAATAGATTTTAGAGATAATAAATTATATGACTTGTTTAATATATTATTCTATCTTATTTATTATATAATAAACGTTTATAACATACGAGTATATAAATAAATATAATAAATAGCCGTGTCGTTGGTAAATCGGTACTGTTCGCTAGTCAATCACACATGCTATTCGGGATGTGGTTGTTTACTTTTTTTTTTCTGTTTATTATAAAACAATTTTAGCCCAGAAATGAACCAAAAAAGCAAGTAACATCTAACAAGATAAAAGAACGGTCACAACGAAACCTTCACTTTAACAAATATTAGGAAGTAGACTACTTTGTTATCGGAACTAAGGAGAAAAAAAAACAAAAAAACAAAAACAAATGAAATGCAGTCAAAGATGGAACTAAATCGGCTTTTATAATAAATATATATATTATGTTATAGTGAGTATATGTTATAAAATGTATATTAAATAAAGTGGACAAATATTTATTTTATTTCTTTTTTAAATTCGATTTGGGCCCGCCAATAGTTTTTGCAATCTCGAATACGCCCTCGCCACAAAATGGTTGGGAACCCCTGCAATATATACTAGCAATTAAAATATATCCTAATCATGAATATCGATAAATCAGCGCAGAATATTGCTTAAGAAAATGTTTTAAAAAAATACAATAAATAAATAAAATTTGAAATTTTGTTACATTGTTTAATTTTAAGTACAGATTCTGACTATTAAATTAGGCTAGATTTGTATGGTTTCTTTTCTCAGGCGGTAAGTCAGACACATGGACAGCAAAAAAAATTTAAGAAAATATTGAAAAGGAAATTCAAAATAAGTATTTTTAAGTTTTAACCAAAAAAAAACTACAACTATTTAACTATTTTTAATTATAATTTTACTTTTATAAATTTGTAAATTAAGAACAATGAACTGGGGGGGGGGGGGGGGGAATAATCGTCTTGTAAGATTTGCTTGATATTCTTCCCTCTTTTGTGGGAAACATTACCATAGATTTTAAGAACCAATCACACCATCTGCAAATATGGGAACTTTTAATAGGCTCTTATTTATTATTAGCATTATTATACTTATTATTATTATTATTATTAATTTATTATATTTATTATTATTAAACTTATTATTATTTATTATTATTATTATTATTATTATTATTATTATTTTTATTATCATTATTATTATTATTATTATTATTATTATTATTATTATTATTATTATTATTATTATTATTATTATTATATTATTATATTATTAATATTATTATAATATATATTATATTAAATTATAATATAATTATAATTATAATTATAATTTAAATAATCTATAAATTATAATTATAATTACTAGATATAATTATAATATAATTATAATTATAATTATAATTAATATTATAAATTATAATTATAATTAATAATATAATATAATTATAATTATAATTTAATTATATCTCTCTCTCTCCTCTTCTCCTCCTCTCTCTCTCTCTCTCTCTCTCTCTCTCTCTCTCCTCCTCTCTCCCTCTCTCTGTCTTCTCTCTCTCTCTTCTCTCCAATGCTAAACATCTCTCTCCTCGTCTTCTCTCTCTCTCTCTCTCTCTCTCTCTCTTCTTCCTCACTCTCTCTCTCCTCTCGTCATATTTAATCCATCCATATGTCAATTGGTCGGACAAGAGCTATCTATTAATCAAGTCTCTCTATCTATCTATCTATCTCTATCTATATAATCTATCTATCTATTCTATCCTATCTATCTATCTATCAATCTATCTATCTATCTAATCTACCACTAAACTCTTATCTATTTCTATCCTATCTATCTATCTATCTATCTATCTATCTTCATTATCTATCTATCTATCTATCATCTATCTAGCTATCATCTATAATGCTATTCTAGTTATCTATCTCTAATCTATCTATCTAGTCTTCTATCTATCAATCTATCTGTCTATCTTATCTATCTATCTATCTATCTATCTACTATCTATCTATCTATCTATCTATCTCATCATTAAAACAAGTTTACCACATCGTAGTCCATGAAGATGTGTCCCCTTTCAGAGCTGGCAAAGAGTAAGTGCACTATCTAAGCCTATACAGAGCGCGCATTTTTTGTCCCTGGATAGGTCTCTCGGAACATGTTTTCGCGTAAACCTCGTTGTGTGAGTATCTACGGTACTCATGGCACTCTGATATCTTAAGTTATGCTGCCTTTGCAGGCGGGAGCCAAACTATCTGTTAATTTTGATACCAATTAATTTCTGCTCAACTAATCATCCTATTTACCAATCTTACATCACTAATTAGTAATTTATTTTTCCACACCTACTTATTATTATTTTAACTTATCTGTCTCCTTTTGAATTGAACAGCGAAATCATACGTTCATATTATTTATCTCCGCATTTATCTATTAATCTATTATTATATAATTAATTATTTAGGATTTATTAATTCTTGGAGGTTTGTCAGCGAGGGTAAGTTTTCATTATCCGCCTCCTCACACATATATTCGGGTTAGATTTTGATGATACAAATTCACTGTATTATTATTATTTAATATATTATTGTATAATATTATTATTATTTATTATTATTATTCTATTAATATTTATTATTTTATTAATAATATATTATATTATTATTTATTATGCAATCGATATTATTTTTTAACTGCATAAACTGTTATAATCATAAATATTATACCCCCCCCAGTTAGTCCATTCCCATACTAGTTTCCTAACTCATAACCGTCGGCTTCGAGCCCCCTAAATTGCCGTGTAATTACCCTTTACTAAATACTAATATTATAACCCGCAAATTGAATAGATCCCCGCAGTCTCAGAACCGGCTACGAGCTCCCCCACAAAAAACCGCAAATTTTTATCAGTTTTTTTTCTATTTTCTTTATTTATATTTTAATTTTTTTTATCTCTAGATTTTTTTTCATTTGCCTAACCAAAATTTTACAAGGATCTCCAAAAATGTATTCTTTTCCCCTGTAGCTATTGTAGTTTTTGAGATATCGGATTGAAAAAATATCTAGAGGCTCGGCCATATATTATAATATAACAGTTAAACCCAATTAAATTAATTCAAGTGAAAATTTTGTCTAGCACGTTACCATGATACTAATGTGTTTGCGTTCTTTAATCGACTATGACATATCCTAGTTCGAAATATACTCTAAACTGATGTTAATGACCGGAATATACTCGAGGTTTCTCCTTTCGACAACAGCAACTCTGATACTCTGACAGCCTAATTCCTCTGCACTCTTTCATACTCCTCCTCTATGAAGATAGTTTTATTCGAGCTATTATATTTAAATAAAAGAAGATCACATCCATATAAGAAATACCTGAGCGCATAGGGCACACATCTTTTCTCTCTTCCACCACCAATGTAATAAACTCTAATATTTGAAAAAAAAAATATTCTGAGCGGATAAGAAAGACCATTCAAAGTACAATACATCAAACGATACTTTTCGAGCTCATCTAAGTTACCAAAAACATCATATTGACTGCATCAGTATTAAAAACTGAAACAATCTATCTGAATGAGCATAACTACAGGTATAATTGTTATACTAGTCCCGTCAAATCACCAATTATAAAATGAATACAGACCTCTGCAATCACAATCTCGCCAATTTCGTACTACTCTATACAAACGGGGTGTGGGGCGTTTTCACGTTTACTTAAAATAATGGCATCTATACATTCCCCATGAAGTCCTAACTTTCACTTGTTGAACTGTTTGACTATACATTCATCAGCAGACAGTTCTTTAGCAATTCGTGTAAAGTTAAAAATCAAATACAACTGAGATGACACTTTTGTCATAGGACGAATACTAAATCGACACCTTTTTAATTACTCCCACACTTTCATCTAAATAACGCAGTGAGATGCTTATAACCATAAGAATGACGTTGTCTTCAAGAGCTACAGAGAGAGCACAAACAGACACTTATTCTTAAAGTATATAATATAATTATATAATATATAAATAGTATTAATTAGACTTAATAAACATACGTAAATATACTATCAATTAGATATAATAGGTATTATATATATAATCGATATCTTCTTTATATTTAAGTAAGTAATAATAAATATATAATTAATTATCAAATATATATATATATATTACATAATTATTATACAGTATATATAAAATTTGAAAGAGTAATAACAAAAATAAATATATACCTATTACAACTTCACTTAAAATAAACTTAATTATTACACTCTATCAAATATATATTTAATAGATCCCATTTACATAATTAATAAATATACTAGTAGAATATATTTCAATAGGTTCCATAGTATATATAATAATATATAATCAGACATAAGGTCCATCTTTATATATATAAGAGTCATGGTAGCTGACGTACCTATAAATTGTTTTGATGTTACGCGCCTGAGAGCGCACTATCATCGCCCCTAATATGTCCAATATATACATGGAACGCTAGTGCGCCCTAGCGTCCTATAAATTACGCCTATATATATTTATATTGATCACATTATAACAGCCTGTATACCTATTTCAGATCACTTATTAATTAGCAGGTATATATTTCACTTATATTGCGGCCTGTGACTTTTCACTCACGTATCATACGGCTATGAGGTGGCTGTTATTACTTTAATAATTTATACGTTTGTACAAAATAGTATAAACTTTTATAAGTGCGATATAAATAACATATGCTTTTATAGTAAGGAACGTAAAACATCATTTATTAATTTTTTGTATATATTAATAACACCGTGAAAACCTAATTAATCATCTACTAAGTAATCTTCCTCCTCCAATTGAGTTCCATTTGAGGTCCTCAACTAGTTGTCTATTTACCAATCACTATGAGAAGAGGATCATGTCTCCAGCGTAGAGCGTCTGCATTAGGGTATATAGTTAAATCAAGAGATACTACATATATCAGAGAGCCAATAATAGTATTTTAAACATAATATAAATTGAACGTTAGACACTTATCGAAGCACTCCAGACAGGAGAGAGCGAGAGAATAAACCCCTAATAGTTATTAATATATAAATAATTATACTTATATAAATATATATTATATAGTATATATAGTATATATATTATATATTAATATATATATATATATTAATAATTAATATATAATATTATATATATATATATATATATATATATATATATATATATATATAATATATATATATATAATATATATATAATATAATATATATATAGTATATATATTATATATATATAATATATATAATATATAAATAATATATATATAATTCCGCCCCTAGAACAGAAATCGCGAATTAACACAGCACACACAACACACACACACACACGGGACACCCATGGACCGATAGGAAATACAATCCCCAATAGCACATTCTCATTCTCACACACACACACAACACAACAGCCACAACACACACAAACTTATCGATCACACACACACACACACAGACCACTGTTAACTAAAATTATTTGGACTCCAGGGGGTCAAATTTTGGCCAACCGTAATTTTTTTGGCCATCCTTATTTTTTCGGCAGCCCTAATTTTTTTTCGGCCAACGCCTTTGGTCTTCCAGGGACAATTTTGAGAATCCCCAAATTTTTCGGTCACCCTTTTGTATTCCAAGGGGGACAATTTTGTCCTTGTATGCTTTTTTTTTGACCTTGTTAGCTTTTTGATGCGTGCGTCCATCTTACGCTTACCCATTAACACTTACACAAACAAAATACTTAACATACACACTTATGACACTTATAAGCACTTACACTACTGCCAATAAAACTTACAAATACTAATGCCACAAATATACACTTACATTTCACACACAGATACACACACAACTACAGTGAAGGCCTCAACATTTGATGGCTCAACTTTGATGACTCAACTTTATCGGCTCAGAGCTTTGATCTCAACTTTGTGGCTCAGAGGTCTCTTTGGATGGTTCATCTTGATGACTTCAATTTGGAGAATGACGTCATCTTTGATACTCCACGTATATTGATGATTCTCTTTGATGAGATCATTTTTTTTGTCGGGGTTCTCTTTGATGGTTCACTTGATGGCTCCAATCTACCGAATGAAGCCAGGGCGCAGCATGCGCGCCTCCGGCTGTTTGCCAATCCGACATCACGGCCGGCCGGCCGTTCCGCCCGCCCCGTGCGGTCGCAGGCTGCAATAATATATATATATGTATAATATCTATAATAATATATATAATATATAATATAATATATATATATATATATATAATATATATATATACATATATTTTATATTATCACGTAACTATCTATCTATCTATTATATAATATAAATACCCAAAGTTTTCAACTGCCTGCTTTTAGAAATGATACAAGTTTGCCAACGCATCTAAGTTCTAACTTCTTATAGGGTAAAAACCATGCTTTGTTCCTGGTCATAGGCGCGGCTATAGCGCAGAGAATTGGCTGTGGCGCCTTTGCTTAGTCCGCCTTTTTTAAAAATTGTATGCCGCCTATGACCTTTGCGCTACAGAGCATCGGCGATGAGCGTGCCATTAGGGCGCATAAAGGCGCATAGTGCGCACTACCGGTCGGCGCACGCCAGCCTCTGATATTATATATATATATAAGTAAGCCACCTAATAATACTATAAGTATATATAATATATTATATATAAGACCCTAGCAATATATAATATCCACGCTCATAGATAATTTGATATACATACAATAAAATATTAATAAATATATATATTATACTATTGAGATAATATAGATATATAATTAAATTATATATATAATATATTACACATCTATATATTTATTTATTAATATCAGTTTATTTCTTTTATATATAATATTATATATAATAAATAATATATATTATATCTAATATATATATATCAGTTATTATTTATATTTATAAAATAATAGTAATGTTATAGATTATAATATATATATATATATATACTCATATAATATATATATAATAATAAACAATATTATTCTTATTATATGAAAATATTACTACTAATAATATCATATATACTTGTATAACTCTATTCTATCAAGACCTACCTATATATAATATACTACTATTGTATAATTATTCAATTATTATAAATTATATACTATCTTCATAAATATATTTTTTAGTATATATAATATTTATCTATATGATAGTATATGTCGATTATACTATTAATACAACTATCTATATATGTATATATATCATATATATTATATAGTATATTATTTATTCTAATATAAAATTTATATATATCATTTGTCTCCCATACGTATAAAGTAGCCCATACCACACTATGAGTCCGCGCACCGACAAAAACTCGAGCATTCCGGTGCATACCCACGCTAGCACCGTCTCGTACCACGCAACTGAGCCTAGAGTTTGAGACATGGTATCTCTACGTTCAAAACTTTTTGAACCAAGTTTATAGGGATAACGATACATTTCTGTTCACGTGAAGAATAATGACCTTAAGTGTTTAAGAAGAAAACAGTCGAGAGAGTCCCCGATGGAGGGATGCTGGTCCCCCTCAAACATTGAATATGACGTAGAAGGATAAACTTGGTATGCAGCCACCTCTTTAGGTCGTAAGTCGCTAGATGAGTAGCCTGAGGGAAAATGACTGCCGGTGATGCCAATTTTATTTTAACACTCAGGTGGGGTACTGGGCCCTCAATCTGAAATATTAACATACGAAACACGAAAACTTGGTAATATACACAGTTTCTGACATTGTATTTCGTTAAGATGTATACCGGAGCGTGAAAAAATGAACCAATGTGTGATACCCCTCAATATGGGGACTGCACCCTAAAAAACCCTGAAATAATTTGACACTCTGAACAACTGAAACTTGGTATACAGCCTTTTCTTAACGCACAGAAGTACTTCTCTTATAATGTAAACCAAGACTATGATAAAAATGTACCAAGTGCGAAGAAAATCCAATCAGACATTGTGTGGGATATGCAACAGCCCCCAAACTGTAGAAATATTGGACCGTAGACGAATGATAAACTCGGAATAACAAATCTTCTGAAGATGTAATCTAATGTTCTGCCACAGGGGGTAATAATGAACTGCGTATGTCCAGATGGGTACTGCGCCAAATCCAAATCTTAAATATTTGACATAGAAACAACTACGAAACAATTCGGTATAACAGGCCTTGGATCCTTAGCATTGTAGTCTTATAGAATGCGAACCTGATGTATACAGTACCGAGGAGATCCTCCATTGGGGGTTTGACGCCCCAGATCTGAAATATTTTAGACGAGGTAGTGAGTACAAATCGGTAAACCATATCATACTGATGTATGTATGTTTTCTTATTATTGAAATCCAGAGATCACACTTAACCATATGGGACCCAGAGGGTTTATGACCCCTCAAACCTAGAATATATTCACCGTTAGAAGCGCTGAACAGCGCTTTGGTATACAATTAAACCCCTCTCATATACTAGGCATCATCGAGCTGTTGCCGAAGTCTAAATATTCGGTAACTACTATCACTGCTTTAAAGAAACTCTCATTTTTACTTGACCTTCCAGAGGGATTGAGGGTAACTTGAGCCCCAAAACCTTAATATAATTGAAACATAGACGAATGAAATTGATATCATCTTTTAGGAATAACATCGATGCAGAAAGAAACAAATAAACATTTAACATAAAAAAATAAAAAAAAAAATTAAAAAATAAAAAATTAAAAAAAAACAGAGATTAATATAAAAGGTAAATTTAAAGCTATTTTTTTTTAATCTCTTTTTAATTTTATTAAAACTTAAAATTTACTGCGTATTATATCATCAATCAAATCCATCCTCTCCCACCCTCGTCTAGCCACCTCAGCCTTACATCCAGACCTCCTCAGCCTACACCAGCGCCTCCTCAGCCGCCGTCCCTTATCCGTCCCTTCGGCCCTCCCCAGACTGCTTAAACCTCACTATATTTATTAACACTCATCTCAGCACATCTCACAGTCCTCATCAGCCCCAAGACATAATCAGTTATCAACCTCGACTCGGACTCAGTCGTCCCTGGGCCGCTCACAATACACCCTCCCACATATGATATTAGCAACATAGGGTTAGTATGCTTTTGTTCTAAAACTGTTATTATTGGATACCCTTGATCTTTCGAGATACTGATTCAGTTCCTATCTTTGTTCTTATTTAAACGCTTATATTTTTTACTACCAACACCAAAAGCTTTATTAATTTCCATTTTTTGTTTTTATATGCTTTAAACAGTAACAATCAGTTTTATGTTAGTTTTTTTTAACCTAATATTTTACCCTTTTCACTATTTGTTAACGTAATAAATGTCTAAATTAATCATAGCGCTGTTATTGCAATGAAGTACTTCAATATGGAGTAACTATAATTACAAAGTTTTACTCCACATCAATATAAGGCAAAACTATATACAGCATCCATCTGAACTAATGAATAATTGATAAGTTATCCAATTACGCCAAAATAAACATACAATTACACTTGATACCTATGAATAAACAATTCACCACGTACACAGAAAGCTATAAACTAGCAGTACAGTCACATAAGACCAAAAATCCGATGAACCCTATTCACTCACGTTTATAAAACATATCTCAACTATGCTAAAGCATAGTTTTAGTGTCTAATTATAACTATTAACCATAGTAACATTAAAACAAAATATCAATAAGACCTAAACCTACATTATTCAAACTGACATTATACGAAAATATAGGGGCTAGGCACGAAAAAGTTTTTTCACACTCAATTGAGATTCTTACACATATGAATCATAACTGAACTAAGAATAATAATGTACAACGATATACCTAACAACATCTTAAATACGAATAAACAACTTAACATAACACAAATTTTTTCCATACTTACAATAGTGAAATTATATCTAACCTATCATTGCTAGTTTGTACAAAACGAAACCCCCTTAAACAACTTATTTTTTTACAAAAACATCTCTAACATAATTAACGGTCAAATTTTAATCGGCATCGTAACATTTAGACAAACAATTTATCATTTACCTTAACTAAGCATCAATACTGAATCCAAGCGCATATTACAGACTAAACAAACAACAAGTTTTTCCATTCATAAAGCTTACATAGCATCATACCTGAACTAAAATATAATCCACAAGCGACCAAACCTTACCACACATTCCATTAAGTAATCTATGAATTATAACCATGCTTTACCGTTAACGGATAAGGCTTTATTTAAAACACCACTAACAACAGTAAAGGTAACTCAAACATTGCGCGCGAACGTCAAGCCTGAGCTTCTAACGACTACCTTATTCACTAACATATTCTGGTATTTTTTACAATTAACATAGTAATCGTTTTTTATTTAACAACTCTTTATCAATTACCTTGTCTAATTGTCCCAGCACCTGATCTCAATGATATATATGACCAAAACGTAACATACTTATCAGATTCAATATAAGCAAATGTAGTCATCCAAATAACTTGAACTACGCCTACTCTTTGTTCATGGAATTCAAATCAAGACATAAGACGGCGCCGATGTACCCCCTAACAATTAGCACATCTCCATATTTAATCAAATCATGTAAAGTAAACTAACAATGCATCACGAGCGAACAGTGTACGAATACGGCTGGTGCGTGTATAAAATAACTCTCAAATTTAAACATTTAAAATTAGCAACGCTGTGTTTTTCTTGTTTTAATTTATTAATTTATTTTATTTATTTTTAATTCTTAATCTGTTAAAAAAAAAATTTTGTTTTAAAAAAACTTTTAACTTCTATATTTTAACTTCATGTATCTTTAAAACTTTTTTTGTTTATAAAAACTCTTATTAGTTTATAAAAAAATTTGTTTATAACCTTAAAAACCTTTTTTGCTTTGAAGTTCTTTCTTACTAATTAACTTCCAAGCTATTAAGTGTTCTAATACTTCTTTAAAACCTTTTTTGCACAACTCAGTTTTTTGCTCAACTTAGTTATTTTCAATTAGTTTCAAGGAAGTTCATTGTTTTGAATCAAAATTTGTTATTCTTTTTAATGTTTTATACGCTAAAAAATTTAATTTTAACATACATCATCTTAGAGAGAGCATGTAAATAATCAATAGCATACTATTATCATATTTCATTAAAAACTCAACCCAACATCCCTCCCCCCTCCCTCGTCCCAACCCTGACCTTTTGAGGTTTTGATCATTGATCTATTGATTCTATTGATCTATTGATCTTATTGATCTCAAGGTCATTTTTTGAGTTTCATCTTTGCATAAAAATATCGTACGGAATAGAATGATGTGTTAGCCTTTATACATAAGTCTAGAATATATGTTGACATACGCAAAGTTTTCTCACATCCATAAACGTGTTCTCTTATTATTCATTTTGTTAATAACCATCAGCCATATCGATGCTATATTTTATTTAATCATTATTTAAAATCGGTATATTAATTATTACATCAATCATACTATAACTACATCATCTCCTTTATAATTTAATCACGAATGAATTAAAAACCTTATTTACTTAGATTACCCCTACATAGCAAGCTCCTATTATTATTATATTATTTATCTAATTATCCGTTGCCTTAATTAAGTAATTTTTAATTATATATTTTTATTACTTAATATACGTGTAGTTGTGGTAAACATTAATAGACTTCATTAAAGGCCTATTAATGTGGAGTTTAATAAATTAGGGATCATTTATCACACCACGACACACCACTACACACAACACACACAACACACACACACACGACCACACCACACATACACCTACAACACACACAAATCAGCACTACACTTACACACATAACGTATACTTTATTAAAACATTTTATGTTTTTAAATTAAACAACGTACATTTAAGTTACTTCCTACCTGCATAAGTTCAATTATAAACTAAAAATTATTTCAGAAATAAAAAGTTTTCTTCGAAGAAACGGTTGCTAGCATCAGTCTATTACTATGAGTGTACCAATCCAACCTATACCCTGCACATCCCTTACATTTTATCGTTTTAGTGTTTTATTTCATATAACATCACTTAAACCTCTCATTTGTATATTAATTAGTTTAACACACTATCACACACATTCACATACCACAATTCTTTAACTTATTTTACTGAGTTTTTAACAGCAATAAAACTGGCTTAATATTATCTATTAGCGACTCAGCGGAATATATAATATATATATTTTTTACAAGTATTTTTAAAACAACCAATCACAGTCAGAGCCCTATTCCAGGAGGGAGTGTGTACACGCCAACATTGCATATCCGCTAGCGCAGAAATTCTTACCGCACGATTGAGCAAGATGCGGCAGTGCTTTATAAGTGAGGGAGATTATATAATTCTCATCACGGAAAATGCAAGCCAGTAGATGGAAGAGAGTTCGACAGAACAGAGCGCAGCGATAACAAAAAGGAAGCAGCGCGCAGCGTAAGCTAGCCTGCGATTACCAAGCACTACACAAATACCTCGTGAGTCAACACAGTAAACCGCCCTTGCTGCTACGTCCGTAGCGAGTGGTAATTTCCCTCGAACACCTGCCGATATAACACCTATATATATAAAGTAAATAAAGGCATCGAATACATGTCTCGGTCCGCAAAGTATAAGAGGGATCAAGTGGCGTGGAAAGTATCACAACGAACAGTTACTATAAACGACTTCTACCACGCACTTTTACGAGCGAGCAGCTCACACCATTTTTGAACTCGACCTCCACTTGTTCCAAAAAGCCCGCGGTCGATAACCAAGCCCCTTCAAGCAATGAGAACATCGCTAACGGTTCACATAACAGGCGATAGTGAACCTCCTGTCATAAGCCACGACAGTAACGGTGAAAAGAGGAAAATAGAAAAATATTTGGTACTTGCATACAAGTTTCATTCAAATAAAGCAACATCATTACAACACATTAACTAACGTATCAGAACTTTTAATGTTAAAAACATTTTATGTTTATGAAAACTAAATAAAATTAAACTACAGTGATAAAAAGTAAGTTTTAAAATTTAGTAAGGTCTTGAAAATACGATATTTCAACAAGTTTCTTAAAACTTAACCTCAACATTCTACTGCAAAATCTATAATAAATCAATGTAGCTATTAATCGCGATTTGAACATATACGATATAATACATTAATTAAACACTGTTAATACTTTGTTTGTTATAAATTTTATAACATATAACGGGTTTTTAAAACTAATCATCTATTTAACTCCAGAAAGTTTCAATACCTACTCAGACTAAGATTTTTTATGAAAAATTTTATTAAAGATTAATCTAACACATTGTGCCACACAGGATAAGCGTATCCTATTCCCTAACCATC
>JABUQX010030646.1:25000-37120 GCA_015478945.1 Trachelipus rathkii
ATCGACGACGAGAGAGAGTATGCAGTACGACGAGAGAAGTACGTATGTCGCCAGTAGACGTAGCATCTGACGCATCTTCGAGATGCAGATCTCTGAGACGATGATCGAGAGTATACGAAGCACGAGGAGAATCTCGAACTGGATACAGTTCCGCCGTACTCTAGCTAGCCTCCTGATGTATGTCCAAACCATACTTGATCGTAGTTTCCTAGAAATAGTTGAAGGAGAAATATTTTTTCTCATATAATATAAACGAAAATTAAAATTAAATAAATTAAAGTAGGAGATTAAATTAAAGCACCTATAGATTAAATAAATTTTCTCAAATTTAAATGCAAAAATTCATTCTTTTGTAATTTCTGTAACTTCGAACGAATTCACATTAATGAACATTTCTCTAAGTAAAATAAAAAGGAATATTATAATCGCAGTAGAAACAAAAAGGTGTAACAAGTCATATGGCTATTATAAATAATAATATAAATCAATAAAAATGATAGTAAAAAATAGCTGAAAGACAAAAACAAAGTTTTAACCAAAGTAAATTAAATAAAAATTACAGATCACATGAAGATATAAGAAAAAACGAAAAAATTATAAAAATATTGAAAGAAAGAATAAGAAAAAATAATTAATATTAAAAGAATTAAATAATTTTAAATAAATATCTATTATGTTAGTTTAAAATCAAGATTACTTTTATACGCAAAAAACTAAAATTATAATTTCAAAATATAAAAATATATAATATCATATAATATATAATATAAATTAATTAGACCATTTCTCCATATATAAATTAAACAAACAATTATTAAGTAGCAATGAAATATAATGTTAGAAATAAAAAAATATAAGATAAGACCAATTTTAATTTATAAATTACTGAAATATAAAATAAAAGGAAAAATTTAAAAATTAATAAAAAATTATTGTAATATATTAAGAGAAATAAAATTTAATTATATAATTGAAAAATCTTAAAAAACTAAAGAAATAAAATTTAATATATAGATATTATAAATTTAATTTACAAATCAATAATTAAATCTAATATGGTGTAGTATTATAAAATAGCAAAGAATAAAATAATTCCAAATATGTCGCAAGGCTTTATCGCAAAATATAATAAATATCAAAATATAAAATCACAAATATTACAATAAAAAAATATTCAAATAGATAATCAAAATTATCGCTTACACTTCCCATATTTCACAGTTTCTCATCCCATATTTAATCTGGTATTAGATTGGAATAAATGGTTTTATCTGTCCCCCGTAATATTATTCTTCACGTGGACATAGTACATAAATTACTTCTCTGCGTTTGGTTAGTTTTTATTGTCATTCTCCGAATATCGTGAATTATGTATTTCAAATTCTCTATCCGTATTTCATGGCTTGGATTCTTTCCACCTATTATCAATAATATAATAATTAAATAATAATTTAAAATCAAGTTAACAATATGAATAAATTAATGAATAATTTATAATTATAATTAAATAAAAAAAAACAAACAAAGCAGGAAGAAATAATAATAATAATAATGGTCATCTGCTCAAGATAATGATTAATGATTTTATTGATTAGCCTTTAATATATATTAAATTTGGATTAATTTAATGATATTTGATATATAATGATAATGATAATGATAATAATAATAATATAATAATAATAACAATAATAATAATTAAATAATAATATAATAATAATAATAATAATAATAATAATATTAAAATAAAATATATACAAATAATTATAATAATTAATGTTTATGTTTTTAAATTTTACAAGTTATAAATCAAAAACTCTGATGAATATTAAAATTAAAATACAGAAGAATTCAACATACGCAAGTAACCGTTATATGCATTACTTTAGCTGAAAAATAAGTTTTAACTTATTATGCCTTATCAGAAGAACAAATAATATTCATTATTTTATTATTATTATTATTTTATTATTATTCATTATTTATTATATTGTTATTATTATTAATATTATTATTATTAATTTATTAAAGACATCCTAATTTAATCTCATTAATTACCTAATTGAACTCGAATTGACCTCATTATAAATTATTATTATTTATTTGGTAAATTAAATTAACTACAGCTCACCTTGAATTCATTCCAGTGGCAATAATCATCTTTTTGACCAAACGATATGGGGGTTGGAACCCCCATAACAGGGGCATCAGTAATGAACATCAGATCCTTCCTCGGTATCTCGAATGACTCGCCCCTAAATTCTTGTTAACTGCATGCTGCAACTGCGAGATAATAATAAATTAATATATTAATAATAATAAATAATGAATAATAAGTAATAAATAATAAATTTATAAGTAATAATGTTAGTAATAATGTAGATAATATCAAAATTACAATCAACTAAAACGACCGATAATCATAATATTATTAAAAATATGTAATAATAGATATATAATATATTTAATAATATATAACTTAATTTAATATATAATTAATATTGAATTAATATAAAATTAATTAATATATAATAATTAATAATAATAATCAATAATGATATACTAATATTATATTATTATAAAAAATAATATAATGTATAATACATATAATAATATAATAAATAATAATATAATAATAATATTAATAATAATATATAATAAATTAATATAATAATACATAATAATTAATAATTAAATAATTAATAATAAAACATGAATAATTGATAATTCTCATCGCATAATCATGATAATGAATTTACAATTGATATATGAATCCATGATATATAATAAATCATATAATAATTTACAATAATAATATATACATATAATAATTACATATAATATATAATAATAATTAATTAATAATAAATGATAATTAATAATAATATACCATATATAATTATATACATATGACTATTTAAAATAAATCAAATATATGATTCTAACACAGTCAAGTTAACACTATCTTTTCTAAAAATAAAAAATTCTTTAATCCAAACAATTTGTGAGTATAAATAATTTTATATTTTTATATCTATATGTAAATATAAATAATAATTATTAATAATAATAAAATTATAATTTATTATTTTACTTTCCGTAGAGGTTTTTAATTGAGCAATTTAGTTTTAGTATTGGATTTAACCCTTCAGTACCATACTCCCTATGTCGAAGCTGTTCACCTACACTACTGGCAGATCTTGGAGCTTCTTCTTCCCTCTACAACATAACCCAATTGGAAATACGTCGTAGTGGTGACCTCTGAACCAAGTAGGACTTCCTTCCAAAAATAATATAATAGCAAACTTCTTAACTGCTCCACACTATTATCACTATATGCAAAGAACGTGTCTAATGATTGATAAGGTGGGTTGATGGGTGGTGGGTCGTGTTTGTGTTGTGTTGTGGGGTGTTGGTCTGCGGTGGTGTGTCTGGGGTGTGGTTTTTTGTGTGGGTTTTTGTTGTGGGTGATGATGTGATGATGATGATGTGATGCTGTATGTGGGTTTGGGGTTTGTTGTTGTGATGGTTGTTGGATGGTTGTGAATGGTGGGTGTGGTGGGTTGATTCTATTTGTTGTGAGATTGATGATGATGATGATGATGAATGACACACATGACTGAATCGAATTCCTCGGATGATAATGACGATGATGAGATGATAATGACGATAACGATATGAAGTGTAGTCATAAGAATGATGAATTCTTGATGATGATGATGATCTGATGATCATCGATAATAATATCGATGATGATGATGATGATCGATCTGTTAATTGTTCTTGACTGATGATTCTGAAATGAGATGATGATGATGATGATGATCGATGAATGATTGATGACCGGGCTCGATCATTGATCCGATCGATCCGTTGAAAAATTTAATGAATCTTCGATCTTCAGGGAGGATTTGATGGAATCTGAATATGATGATGCTGATATGATCCGATCTTGATTTGATATGAATTGAGATGATGATGATGATGATAGATCTTTCCCAGATTCGATGATGATGATATGATGATGAATGATGATGATAGAATGAATGATGATGATGATTGATGATGATGATGATGATGAATGAAAATTATATTTCATGATTGATTGAGATTGATGATGAGACTGATGATGATGATCGAGATCGATGATGAATGATGATGATCGATGATGATGATGATATGCACTTGATGATGATGGATGAAATGTAATCGATGATGATGATGATGACGATGATGATTGATGATGATGATTGATGAAGATATGAAGATGATGATGATGATGCTGTAATGAATGATATATATAATATTAATAAAAAATAATAATAATAATATATAATTAATAATTGAATAATACAAATATTACAATAATGACACTAATTTAATAATAATTAATTATGAATTTAATAATAAATAATCATAATAAATAATACCCAATAATAATAATAATAACGATAAATCAATACTAATAATAATTAAATAAAATGAATCAATGAATAATATACGTCTTATTTGATTTCGCGTTTTTGAGACAGGCTTTATCACAAAAAAACTTTTCCCCAGTTTAATTTGGCCTTTTAATTTCCGGAACACAGAGTCCCCGACTATATTTTGAGGTATATAGGCTGGAGCTTTTCCGCCATACATGTAGTTAATCATAACTCGTGTTGGTTTTTTTTGTTTGTCCATGTTTGTAGGGCTCTTTCGCACCATCTTATTTCACTATATAAACAAGGCTAAATAAATTTTCAAATTATCAAATCATTATTTTCCATTCGAATTATGCAAAACAAAACGGTGGATATACAAACAGATATTGTAAATAAAATATGTGTATCTTGCCCAAATAACCACTCACCCTCCCACCTCACCAACAATACCGCCGTAGAAATTGCAAAATTAAATGTAGAAGTAAATAAAAAAAGATAAAGGAGAAAGTTCTTCAGCTACGGCAATGGTATCAAAAAAAAAAATCAAAAATAAATAAAAATAAACCCCAGTTTAGCTTTCAATGAATGAGCGCCCCAACAACTGAACCTTATGGCACAAACACATATAATTTCTTCCCTGGTGATCGACACGGCCCGGCAAAAACTACTAAGAAACAAATCTTAAAATACAGTTAACAGAAATTTGTTCACACCAGGTGTTATTTTTAATTCTATTATTTACTATTAATTTATTATTATTATTTCACAACTAAATGTTAATTAATTAATACCCATGACTGCCGATACCCTCATTTTCTTCTTTAATTTGGTTTATCTCTCTCAGTTGTTTAGCTCTATGGAAATGTAGATAGTAAATTCCTTTAGTTAATTTTTCCTAATTTGATGCCTGAATAGGATCAGTACCCAAACCCAATCCAACTTAACATCATTTGCCTCCATTCACCAACCTATTACGAAATTCCAGGCTGGTGGGTCTGGATTAACCTTCTTAATCACAAATATAAATATTAAATTTATAATTAATATAAATATATAATAATAATTATTTTATACATCCAGTAAAGCAACACTCTAGTAAATTTTTCTATTTTATTTCAATTATATATTATATTTATAATAATATATTATTATTCATTTATATATATATATATATATATCTATGTGGATGATCTTTTTATAAAACTATTGGTTGACACAATATATACATATTATCATTAATATATTTTAATATATTATTATATATATATTTATTTTTATATTACTATCTTATATATTATTTATCTTATCTATTATCTATTATATATATTATATATATATATTATAATTATAAATATATATTTTATACTATATTTATATTATATACTATATATACTTTATATACTATATTTTAATTCATTATTAAATATATATATATTTTTATTATATTTTATTATATATTATAATTTATATATATATCTTATATATTCATTATATTATATATATTACATATATATCTATTATTATTACTATATTAATATATATTTCAGTACCTAGTTTACTAGAATTTATATTCCGGATAGGTTCTATATTAGTCACTGGGGGGTCTAAAACTCATATATTATATAAGCTATTTACCTATTATCCCGGCCCGACTCAATTTATATATATACTTTACTCACTCATGTGATTTGGAGTTTGTCATAAACAACTTTTGCCAATACTTTTCTAAGTATTTATTATATACTAATAATATTGATATAATAATATATATATATTATATATATATATATATATTTGGGCATTTTACATGATAAAACATACGGTAGTTAAATAATTGTATATACGTGAGGGTATATTAACTAATATAATAAATATATATATATCATATACTCTATATATATATTTTTTTAATGATGGAACTTTTTGGGTCAAACCTCACATGTTTTGCGGCCTTTGTCACGGGCAATACCTTCTTTTTTATTACCAATTAAATTTCCACTACCCACTTAACACGGTATCACGCCCAATTAACCTAAAATTAAAAAAATATTATTAATTATATTATTATTATATCATAGATGACAAAAGAAAGTTATTTTACCAGCGTTATTTTTGATATTGAGTCATCTTTTGTATTTCCATTTATCGTACATGTATTTCAAGTTCAATTTTTGCCCAGTCCAAAAATTGTTTTTACTCAAATTAAAATTCAAAAAAAAAAAAAAAAAAAAAGAATAAAAAAAAAATAAAAAAATCAGTTCATATTCATATTCAGAAATTTTCGTGAAATTGAAGTTTTCAGAGCCGAAAAAAAAAAAAACAAAAAAAAAAAAAATTTCAAAACATTTTTTTAACTTATATAGGGTGCTTTTTATTACTTCCTGAAAAATCGACTGAAAAGTTTAAAAAAAAAAAAGCTTCCTTAATTTATGCTCCTATTGGAGATTTCCATCAAAGTTTTTAGGAATCGAACAAATCAAAACCATCTACCTTATTGGGATTAAAAAATTCCTCCCAATTTATATTTATTTTTGCTTAACTTATCTCAATCTTTTTGTTAACGCCAATATTTCCAAACAAATTAACCATTTCTGAAATGTTTTAACCCTTTATAAAACCAGAAAAATGATAATTCGTTAAACAATTTTCCATTACGTTTCTGGATGGGCGAAATGGTGAGTGGAAGACAGAAAGGCGATAGACCAACACGTCCCGCAGCTAAGTAGATTAGGTAACGAAATCAAATTCTAATATCATTGTCACAATTAGACTTCCGATTGTCCAGTGTTGGATTTTTTTTATCAGTCAAACGTCTCAGTGAGTCATCAATGGATTACTTTGTATAAATTAATTTTGATACTTTTATTTCACATATAAAAAAATATCGTAGATTTTTTATGACTGTTAAATATATAATTATCTATTATATATATATATATATATCATATTATATATATATATATTAGTCATCTTTATTTATATACTATATTATACTATAATATATATATTATTCTAAATATATATGATTATATATATCTATATATATCTATGAATATATATATATTATTTATATTATATATATTAATATATTATTATATTATTATGTATATATATATATGTATTTATAATAAATATTATATAATATAAATATATATATATTATTTATATATATATATATTATATAAATTATACTATATATTTATATTATAATATATATATATATAGTATAATATATATATAATAATATATTTAATATTATATATATTATATGTATATATATATATATATATATTAATATATATTATATATATATATATATTATATTAATATATATATAATACATATATATATTATAATATAATATTTATATATATATTAAACTTATATATATATATATTAATTAATATTTAATATATATCTAATATAATATATAAATTATATATTATATATATTAATATTATTATTATATTAATAATATTATATTGTTAATATCAAAACACTTTTGTCCCTGACTTCGAGCGGGGTATAAAGTGGGTAGCGTAACAGGCTCCCTCATTCACACCCTCCCTCATTCTCTCGCCCTCAAATAACGAGTTTGGATCTTAACAAGCAGATATACTTGTACAAATCTAAATATCATGTTGTAATACTAATTGCGCTACATATATTATAAAAAATTATTACATAAAAAATATCTTGATCATGTGATAAAATTATTCAAATTGATATGACGAAATAATAAAAAAAAGAAGTTATAATATTATATATAACTATATTAATATAATATATAATTATTTAATAAATCTATATATATTATATATATATATATATATTAATATATATATAAAAACAATAAATATTTTAAATCCTAAATCCACACTCTACGATATTTGGTTAATGTACATAGTTTTTTTTAAATTTTATATCATTTTTTATTAAATTTATTTTGGATTGTACATGTTTTTTTTAAATTTAAATTCATTATTATAATATAAATAAATAATTAAAATTCATAAATTATAATATACTATATATATTAAATTATATTAATATAATTATTTTTTATATTATCTATTTAACTTACATTATATATATATATATATACTCACATTATATAATATAGTAGTTAAAATACCTTCAACTTATGTATATTATATCAAGGGATTTAATAAAATTTTACATCTAAATTAAACATCTAAAGATTTACAGATTTACAGCAATTCACTTAATTAACAATTATATTATATTTTTTTTTAAGTATACTTACATTTCGACTTTTTTCTCTTCTTCTTAATAACTTATACCTTTTCCACCAATTTAAATGATCTGCTTAGATAGTTTTTGTAACGCACTTCAATAACTTAAAAGTTTCTTAAGATAATTTACAATATTTTCTTTTCAAATGAACATACTTTCTTATCTTAAATAACTTACTCTTTTCTCTTAAGTAACTTGCCATCTTCATACTAATAAATACATACTGTCATTTCTCTTTAATGATCTTAAAACATTCCTTATGCCTTACTGTCCCGCTTATTAATAACTTAATACTTCTCTCTTAATTAAATAACCATGCTACCTTCATTAAATAACTTTACTCATCTTCTTCGGTCTCAGACAAGAGTCACGGGGTTTTGATTCCCTTTCCTGTTTCCTGCTTTGCGTTGAGGCAAACAGCACACCTGGGAAAAATTAGTGAACGGTTGTAGGCCGCTCAAAACTCTGTACTCTTCCCCCCGAAACGTGACACCAGCATGCGTTTTCTTTGGTGCAGCAGCGCAAACTGAAATACCTAACTAATAATAATAAATAATAATAAATCATAACTAATAATAATAATAATAATAATAATTAATAATCTGTAATCAAAATAAATAATAATAAATTAATAATATAAAATAAATAATAATATAAATAATCAATATTACTAATAATAATTAATAATTATATATATAATTATAACATAATATTATAATAATACATAATTTAATAATTCTAATAAATAATAGATATATATAATAATTGATGATAATAAGGAGTTAATAATCAATTAAGAATATAGAATATAAGTAATAATACATCAATAATAATAATAATAAACTAATTATATTAATATTATCTAATATAATAAATATAATAATAACCTATAATATAATCATATAAAAATAATAATAATATTAACAATTTATATGAATGATTCAAACGCATTAGTATATTCCTCATAATATAATTAATATAAATATAATAATAATAATAATAATAATAATAATATAATAAATAATAATAATAATTAATAATAATAATAATAATAATAATAATAATAATGGCAACGACAATAGGGCCTAATACGATCCACCAGAGTAAGAGTGATGTTGATTTCCTTTTCCGAATTGGTCACAGATCAATTTCAAATCGAAACCAGTAATTTGGATTACCTAAAATAAATGAATAATAATAATAGTATATTCCTATAAGCATAATAATAATAATAATAATAATAATAATAATAATAATAATAATAATAATAATAATAATAATAATAATAATAATAATAATAATAATAATAATATCTATCTCTTTGAAACCTTGAAAGTCATTGGTCTACTTTTTAAAAACAACGTACCAGAAAATCCGCTGAAAGAATAATAAACGATGGAGTAGCTGATAATCTTTCCATGTGTAAGTTCTTCTGGTGGAGGCAACCACGTAAGTTCCAGACTCTGAGAAGTCAAGGGTGTGCAGGATATATCTGTAGGTGCTGCTTCTGGAACTTTAGGAATGTATATGTGGAGAATTTTTTTTAATAGAAATAATAATAATAATAATAATATAATATAATAATAATAATAATAATAATATAAAATAAATAATAATAATATTGCAATAAAATAAATATAATAAATAATATATTGTAATAATCATGACATTCTTCATATATGATATAATATGAATATACAATAATAAAATAATACATATAATAAATAATCACATAATAATATAATATAATAACTAATAATAATAAAATGTTTAGTTCATAATAATTGACATAATAATAATGAATAATGAGGATACATAATAGATGAATAATGATCCAGAATAAGTGTAAATCCTCTAATTATAATTCTTCCAATTTCATTAATAATATAAGAGAATAAGAATAATAAAAACTACAAAAATAAAAATAAAAGGTAATAATATTAATAAAATATGAAAATTAAGAAATTAAATATACAAAATAAAAATAAAAAATAAAGAATATAAATAAAAATAAAAATGAAACAATCTAAATAAAAAATAAAATAATAAAAATAAAAATAAAATAATGAATACATAATAATAATAATATTAAATAATATAAATATAATAATATCAATTATAATAACAATAATATATACCTACTACATAAATAAAAAAAGCCAATTTTCATTTCTCGAATAGTTGCAAATTAATAATATTATTAATAAAAATTATATAATAATAATAGAAAAATAATTTAATAAATAATAATAATAATAAATAATATAATCAATTAATCATAATATATATATATAATATAATAATACTAATAATGGGATTATATTATAATAATAATATATCAATTAATTAATACCAGTAATATTAATTAATACCAGTTTCTCGACTATGACGGTAAACTATAAATCACAATAGGACTCTTTTAAAAGCTGTCGTGTTAATAATGAAATCTTATTGATGTTAAATAATAATATACAATTTCAGTAATAATATGATTAATAATAATATAAGTAATGAAGCAATATATAAATAAATACATATATAATAATAATTATACATAATATAAATAATAATATAATCTAATAATATAATACACCAGATAATAACTAATAATAATAATAACATCACCAACACACTACATACCATAAATAATATAATGATAATACACCACAAATAATTCAATAATAATGTAATAATAATAAATAATAGATAAAATAATAATAATATATAATAATAATTAAAATATTTACATAATAATTAATAATAATAATAATAATACATAATATATAATAAATAATTAAACTAATAAATATAATAATAATAATAATAATAATAATAATAATAATAATAATAATAATAATAATAATAATAATAATAATAATAATAATAATAATAATAATAAGGATCCTCACTGGAAAAGTGACTCTAACTATTGAAAAAACTTACTGTCTTCATGAGGAGTTTTTGTTGCATGTACTTACTCTTGATAGTGGACCTAACCAAAGAGTTATAAGCCTGTATTACAAATTCATATCTTCTATACTTCTTCAAACCACCGATCGCCCATGAATGATGATCATTTAAGCTTGGTTCTAGCTTTCAAGTGTAAAATCTCAGCTTCACTGAATCTACAAGAGAAAGAAATAATTATTTTGGTAAAGTAAAAGTATAATATATATATATATATATATATATATATATTATATATATATATATATCTATATAATATATATATATATATATATATATAATTATATATATATATATTATATATATCTGTATATATTTGAATTTATTTTAATACATTTTAAGGACTAAACATTTTTAATCAAAATTATCAGCAAACACGTTATTCCAATATTTTCAATTATTAAATATGATTTAAAATATAATAAATTATGTTATAGTGTTTTACTATCAGGCAATCTTAAATATATAT